>CM019148.1:308162216-308297216 GCA_009733165.1 Naja naja
CAACCAAATGAACTACTGTATGGGTTACAGAATATACTTTTTTTTTCTTATTACTTTAAATCCTAACTCTAAAGAAGCAGCAATTTGGTAGTATCATGTCATAATAGGATTGGAAACTTTGTCCTGATATATTATATATTTTCAACCTGTATGCTTTTAAATAGCTAATCTTCTGCTACCACTAGTTTTAAGAAGTGATGGAAACATTCAGAATTTCACAGGACCATCTTTTACTGCCTATATTGGAATAGAAAGAATGTATAGGGTAGAAAAGGCATAGGTTTATTCTTCACTACTTATATTTGGCTTCATGCATAGACTATTTCTTTAATGAAGGTGGCATCAGTGAAAGAAATAATAATGAATATAGTGAAAATCATCATCATCATCATCATCATCATCATCACCACCAGATATCAGGACTCGAAAATCAAACTGCAGACACTCTGGCGTAAACCAGTGCAACTGGTTCCAGTAGTACTCAGCACACTGGGTGCTGTGCCTAAAGACCTAGGGAAGCGCTTGAAAACAATTGATGCTGACAAAATCACCATTGGTCAGCTGCAGAAGGCCACCTTACTGGGATCTGCTCGCATAATCCGCCAATACATCACGCAGTCCTAAACGCTTGGGAAGTGTTCGACTAGTGATTTGTGATACGAAATCCAGCATAGTCATCTTGTTTGCTGTGTACATCATCGTTTTTTGTGAATAATAATAATAACAATAACAATAATAATAATATAATTTGAAAGTCATCTTGAATTCCCAAATTATTATACTTATTTTTCTTATTTGTATCTCTTGATTCACAGCAAAATTATCATGAAAATTTTGTATGTGAAAGGTGGACAAAACAGAATGTTCTACATTTTTAAAAAGACTAAGAAAAAGCAAATCTGATATTTATGTTATGTTATGATAGAAATCCAGTTACAAGTATTTAAAAAATATTCTTACATTTGATCACATAGTTGTGTTCAATATTTAGTTCTGCTAGGTATATTATTCCATGGAATGTTCATATTAAATGCAAACTAGAATATGGAAATCTGTAAACATTGGCAAAGAACTTTAGCTAAATTTAGATAGAGTATTTGCAGTATCTGTTGTTTGTTCATTTCTTTTTAGATAGGTGGAATCATCAACATGTTCAGCAATCTGACCTTATTTATTTCCCTCTGTCTAGGTTTGCAAGGCATACCAGGGGACTACATATCTCAGGGTGGTCCTATGGGTATGAGTATGACACAATCAAGTTACACTCCTTCCCAGATGACCCCTCACCCTACTCAATTAGAACATGGATCCCAATCCATTCATATTTGCCAAGTCACCCCATCACCCAGCCATGATGATGCATGGAGGACCCTTTACCCATCCTGGAATGACAATTTCAGCACAGAGCCCCACCATGTTAAATTCTATAGAATCAATGTCGGTGGACAGCTTATGGACATTCATGCCCAAATAGTATAAAGGAACTCAAGGAAAAATATTTTAAAACTTGCGAACTTTGACCAGATGTTGACACTTCATACGCAATTCCAGACAGCTGTGATTATTTTTTACTTTTATCATTTTTCATTAACAACAGAGGACCAATGGAAACAAGAACAGAAATATGAAATCATGGGCACACTGAAAAGAATTTATGTCCATGTAAAGATCCTCTGGGAAAAAAAAAGACTCCAAGAGTTATAACTACTGTAGTATATAAACATAGGAACTAAGTTAACTTGTATATTTCTGTTGATCACTCCGTTATGTTGCCTCAGATAGTTTTAGAAGGAAAAAAATATCCTTGTTTTCCACACTATGTGTGTTGTTCCCAAAAGAATGACTGTTTCGGTTCAGCAGTGAAGTCGCTATCCCTGAAAGAAAACAATATATTTCAGACCTCTTTGGCCAGTGAGAAAAGAACTAACCTGGAGATGAAGACAGAATCTTGCTGGATCTTCCATCATTCAGAAGATAGTTCCGTAAAGGCCTTGCCATCCCCTGGTTCTGTTCCTTCATAAATGTGTCCTTTAGTTTCAAACAGATCTTTATAGTTTGTGCTTCGTAAGCCCAAGATATTTTTTGGACTCTTTTTTCAAAGAGCCTGCTAGTGAAGATTTAAAAAACAGAGCAGGAGCTTCTTTTAGTAATTCTGAGTCTTGGCTTTGGACAAGATAAATCTGAAGGTTGGGCAGCTTTCCTTAAGAAAAAAGATATTAATGGTCTTTGTACCAAACCTAGAACTCTATGATGAACTCAAAGCTTGAGAAAAAGCAAGAGAATACTGTAACAAACTTCGTACAGAGTTCAGTCTATTAATTGTTTCATGTTAGATATTCTATGTGTTTACCTCAACTGAAAAAAAAAGAATGTTTTTGCTAGTATCAGATCTGCTGTGGAATTGGTATTGTATGTCCATGAATTCTTCCTTTCTCAGCACGTGTTCCTCACTAGAAAAAAAATGCTGTTACCTTTAAGCTTTGTCAAAATTTACATTAAAATACTTGTATGAGGACTGTGACGTTATGTTTTAAAGAAAAGTGTTAAGTCACAAAATGCGGTAATAAATATTTCATTTTTTGATTTTTTTTGTTAGACATTTGCGTTTTTAATCATGATTAGAATAATGTATTTTCTAGTGATAGCAAGAGCTAATATCTTGCATTTGTTGCATATAATAACTAAAATAAAACTTATCTAAATTTTTAGGGGTTTATAATAGCAAATGAGGTTATAAATCCTTTAATGTGATACAATAGCATTATTAGAATTATGTGTAACCTTTATATCTAGAACAAAACCGTATATCTGTTTCCATATATGTGATAAAAGGAAGTACATGAATAGGGTTTTTTTCCTCAGTTTCTCTCCATTTCTATCCTTAGCCTTAGTTGAACAACCCATAACTGACTGTAATACAAAGCTTATGGATTGTCATGTAGGATGAAATTATTAATGGTAGTTCTTGAATAGGTTTAATGTCTGATACAATTAATCAGTGGAACAACTTGCCTCTGGAACTTGTGGATGGTCCAACACTGGAAGTTTTTTAGAAGAGATTGGACAACCATTTGTCTGAAATGGTATAGGGTAGGGGTCTTCAAACCTGACAGCTTTAAGACTTGGGGACTTCAACTCCCAGAATTCCTCCTCTGGTCATTTTAGTTCAGGAATTCTGGGAGTTGATGTTCACAAGTCTTAAACTTGCCAAGTTTTTGGTATAGGGTTTCCTGCCTGACAGGTGGTTAGACTAGGAGACTGCCAAGGTCCCTTCCAACTCTGTCATCCTATCCTATCCTATCCTATCCTATCCTATCCTATCCTATCCTTTTCTGTTAATTTCAGTTCCAAACCATTTTGTTTTATTTATGTAAATATATAACAAAGATATCAAAAGTAATCCTCTTATTCACTTCTTATTAAATGAATAAGAATGGGCTGAACAATGCTTATCACTCATAATTATTAGGACTGTGAAAATATTTCAAAAGAATTGTTACATATTTCTACATGTTGCAAAGCACTTTTCCAGGGTTTGCACAACTCTAATAATTAGTCTGGAATTCTATGTAAGTTTACACAGAAATATTCTGTATGCCTTTCTTTTAAATATGTGTGCATAGCAATGCAGGAATAGATATCTAAAATAAATTTTAGAGTACTCAAATACAAATACTTCATATACTACATAAAGTAGGATACAGATATCAGGTAGTTGCATTTCAGCTTATTAAGGTAAGATATGTGTGAACCTTTTGTTTCCCTTCACAGGATACAGAAATCAAAATAGGACGTCTCCAATTAACATGGTTTGTTTTGTCCACACTAAGAAATAATGGTTCCTGGTTTTAGAATTAATATATTAAATTATTAATATTACTTTTAAAGTAATGTAATACAGATAACAATAGTTTTTCATAGGGACAAAATGGGAAACTTTCCTGGCCTAAAGAAATAGGCTGTGCTCATGGCAGAAAAACTGATACATTGGCTTAAAAATGAGACCTAACTGCCAGAAGAATAAGCAGGTTTTGATTTGAACCCATGCACACAGGGCCATATAGCTGCTCTCACTTTGTTATTTTTTAACATGACATCAATCATATGATAGGATTTATTGAGAGTACGACTGCAGTAGGTTCATAAGAGCTAAATGTTACTGAATTCCATGGGTATTAGGGAATTCAGTGAGCTGGAAACAAAACTATCACATGGGTCTGGAGGGGAGGAACAATCCTCCATGTTTAAAGTGTGCACAACATTAAGTGTCTGGTAAAGGGACTTCATAATATAACCTCTTTTCATTTCAGGTAGATTTGCTGCAGAAAGGAATTTTTGCTGTAGCATATATAATATGAAACAGAAAGACTACAATTCAATTAATAGAATAAGTATTACAGTTAAGGAGTTCAATGATGGCCCAGAATTCTTGCAAAAGTATCAGCCAGTTGCCCCATATCTCATAGGAAAATTGTCGCAATGGGCTTCAAGTAATAGGGCACAGGAAACAGACATTCATGAACTGCTACTTTGGGAAGGAAATGAGGCACCATTTGTGTTCTGCTGCTGCACACAGGTATTTTTCCTCAACTTGATTGGTAAATATTTTTATTTGTTTCTTTAACATATTAAAACAATTGCAAAACAAGCTTTCAGTCTTAAAATGCTATACAATTGAAAAGGAATATGAAGCCCTACTCGGCTGAGATAGCTCAACTACACTTGGACAGAACACCAATTCTATCTTAGATGTTAAATTTAATTTCCATTTAAACCTGTATGATTCTCAGTTCTGTTAGTCAGTTCTTACATTCTTGAAAATATAAACTAAGCATTAGATTATTAGAGCAATACCAAAACATTTTCTTTTTTTCTTTCAATGAAACTGAAACCAAATGGTATTTTAAATCAGATGTTGTGACTATTTTCTGACCTTGGCAAAGGGTTTTCAGTGAAGATTTTCCCAGCAAACTTACCCTTTTCTTATTTTTGTAATGAACTAAAATCTTTTTATTCCTACAGCGTCTTTTCTCTCCCTAGGTTCTAATCTGCATGAGCTATGTTTGTAGAATCTGAGCTGCACTATAATGGGAAAAGATTGTGCCATCTGAGGTTTACTATTTAGCATGGAGAGTTCTGATTTGGGTATATTTAAGAAATGTTCAGCTGTCAAAAGTGAAAGAAAATGGGAATAGTGTTTTGACAGCGGCACAGTGTTAAAGGAAATACTTTAGTCTGACTAAAATTGCTTACGTTCTGGAAAACGAAAGGTAATAGAAAAATAGAAAACACCTCTTGTTTATTGGGAGGGAGATCTAATTTTCCATTTCCCTGAACAAGCCAAAGAAGACTCTATAATCCTAGAAAATAAGAAACGTTTGAAATCGATCCATTCTTTGTTATGGAAGATGGAAGGAATCTTGACAAGGAAAACAGGAGTTTTAACTTCTAGCTGTTTTTGGTAGACTTCTAATGTAAAAGGGAGAAATGAAATTGGTTTGGGAACACATTTTTTTCCTAGGCAAAATTGTATATTCAATTCATGTACAAAGCAAAATGCATATGTGGTGAATGATGCAGTGCCATCTAAAAGTTTCACCAAATAAATATTTTAAATTTTAACATTATTTCTCTGCAGGACCCAAATTCTGCCTTCAGATCCGATGCCAGGGCTGCAATGCAATTTACATCTAAGTAGGTATGTTTGAAATAGGACTACGAGGTTGCAATTTCCATATGTCAGCTAAAGAGAACAAATACTATGAACTTAGTAAAATTTGTATATAGGATGTACAGAAAGGGGCTATTCTGAGCCTCTAAAATCTTTTGTGCCATGTGTAAGCACTACTAAAAGCACAAATCACGACAACATAATTCACATATAGCATCATATGTAGTGCATACATGTATAAATAGTAATGAATAAATAAGTCTAAATCCCATTAAGGGGATGGCAAGAAGAGAAAAGCCCATGACAGAAAGATCACAGTGCTTGTGAGAAATGGTAGGACACATTATTTGCCCCCCCCCCGCAAGAAGGGGAAAATCCAGTGGATCCAAGAAGGAAGATGTTTCAAGCTTCCTCTTTTGTTAGGAAGACAGCCTTGGCCTTTCTTTACCTCTATATTAGTGCAGGACTAGAATCCAGGAGCTCTAATTCCTCATACAAATTGTGGCTTTTTAAAGAGTTGCTATTCTTCGTTTCTCCTCTACCCCACATCCTTCTGCATGTTCACTCCAAAGTAAACCTTGTCAAATTAAGTGGGTATCATTCTCAAGGCAGGAGAGTTATTAGAGTTGTAAACTGAGAAACAGACACAATTGAAGGGTGTGGGGGAAGCTTTGAGAGTGTTTTTGGTCGAGTTAAGTAGGGGGAGAAAACCCCCACAGAGAGAATAAGAGGGGACTGGGTGGAGATGTTATAAAGCAGATTTTCATATTAATAGTTTAGGAGAAGTGAGGCAGAAGGGAGGTGGGTCTTCTGGGCAGGGTCCCTGCCACAGTCATGATGGATGACCCAGGAGGAGACCTCCCCCTTCCTCAGCAGCTTTAGGAACCGAATAAACAAACACCTCCACCCTCTTTGCAGCTTCTCCATTATGAATCAATTACCTCGCGCCGCATTTTCTTATTTGCTTAAATAAAGCACTCAGAGGATTAAAGGGGTTTCTTTTTGTGTCTTACTTAGGAAATAAATACAAAAAAAAAAGTCCTTGTCGGCGGTGGTAATAATAATGGTGATGATGATTTCAGGTTAAGGCACTTCGCAAAGAGCTTCGCCCGCTGAGTTATTTGCTGGATTGGAAGACGCTGCACATTGTGCCACGGCGCAACTTAAAAGAACGCCTCTCTCGAACTAATGGGTTTTGCATTACACGCAATTACTTAGAGAAAAGCCACGTCGCCCTCGAGTGCAGGCAACCTCGTTATTTAACTCCTTGAGGACAAAGCCGCCGGGCGACGTTTCCCTCAATAGCTGGGACTCCGGTGGCTGCTCCGGAGATGCTGAAGTGGGTGAGCGAGAGAAGCCGAGCAAGAGAGGGGCCCGAACAATGCTCGCACCCAGAAGTTGAACCGGGAGGTGTGAGCGACTTCGTTTAGGATGCAGGCGTGGAAGTTGGGTCTTGGCGGCGGGGCGCGCTGCCTTTTCCCACTAGTAGCCAGAGCATTGGAGGCGCTCAAGGTGTTTCTATGGCTACCTCGTGCATGTGGGAGGGTTAGATGTGAGGGTGCCCAAGAGAAAAGGCAGCTCTTGGGTGATCATTTATCAATGTCACCCACATAATGATTCTCTCTGCAGCCCTCTATTGATGAGGATAATTACATTAGCTCGGAGTGACTGATCAATGAAAACCCACCAAACAAAAACTTCTTTGCTCTCGCTTACAATACAAAAGAGAGAAGCGGAGAATGACACCCTCCCACCCCCCTCACCACAACCAGCCTCACCCCTTTCCTCTCGGCCAATAGATTTCGGATAAAATAAGAAAGAAAGAAAAAAAAATCAACCGATCAACTCAACGGCGAGGCTAGTTGTTTGTTTTGACTTAAGTTACCGTTTTGTGAAAACGGTGGGTGCAGAAGGGGTGACCTCCATTGTTTACCGGGCAAAGTGTCTTCTCGCGTCGAAGGACCTGGAGTTTGAACCTCTTTGCTCCTAGGTCTGCCTTTGTTGGGCTTGCACTTTTAAAACGAGGTGCCTGCGCCTCTGTCTCTTTCTGTGGGTGGGTATCGGGACGGGGAGGGGGCAGTTAGAGAAGGAAGTTGGAAAGATTCAGCTCTCCCAGCGCTCGCCTTTGTTTTGCTTCAAATCGTTCGAGGGTAGGAATCACCTTTGCTCTCGGACTCTCCCCCCCTCCTTTTTTTTGCTTAAGATCCGGTTATGAGTTTACAGATGAATTACGCTCCAGCGGCCGGCTGGGTTTGGGGGCCGGGGCAGGAGAGAATCGATATTTCTTTCATTAGATTCGAAAGTGACTATGTTGTACTTGTGAGTTGTTAAAGGCGTCGGGACTGTTTAACAGTAACTAAGTGCCCCATTCCCTGCTTCAGCTTGGGAGCTTACCTGAGGCGGGACGGGGGTTCCCTCGGAAGCCCGCGAATTTGCTCCCGCGTCCCAGAGAGGATCTTGTGGGCCGCCTTTAGCAGCTGCCTGCCCCCTTCGCTCAGACTTCCCAGCCGCCCGGATTGTGGAAGCATTGGGTCTATTTACCTAGGAAACGTCGAAAGAATAGATTAGGGAAGACGTGGGTTGCCCTGTAGGGTGCAAAACAACACATGTCCCCCAAGGCTCCAAAGGTTGCTTTGCACAAACATGCTCGTGTCTGCTGTGCTCTCAGGTTCTGGTGGTATATTCCAGAACGAAAGCTACCTTCCTTTTGCCAAGAGCGCCACGACCGCCAAGGAAGCTTTAAGTCAACCTTTTGAAGGCCGCTGGCTGGGCTGCACTATCACGTGGAAAGGAGCGCGGTTTGTGAAAGTTCGTAAGGTGCTGACTGCGCCCCTTCGCTTTGAAGGGCGGCCAAGTCAACGTGTCCTCGAATAATAAGGATTAGAATAATAATAATGATTGAGCTTCGCCCGGGATGGGAATGGCAACCCCTTCCGCTCCTTCAATCGGTTATTTCCTCCGGCTTCGCCCCTGCAAAGGATCTCGGACTGGATCTGCGAAGGGGTCCGGAGGAAAGGGTCCCACCGCTAGGCTGCAAGGCGGGGGTAAAGCGTCACTGGCCCGAAGGAGGTTTGTTTCTGGGTAAAACGTGTAGGAAAGGTTGCATTGGTAAAAAGAGGTAAAAGAGGTAGGGATTGGTTGTGATGGGAGTGTGGTTTGTGATTTAATTGAATTTAATTTATGTGCTGCTGAGTATGAGAGAGAGTCAGGGAGAGAGAGACAGAGGGAGGGAGGGAGAGAGAGATGTCTGTACTTTAAACATCTACCCACCGGTGTGGAAAGGATATTACCTTATTGAGGAAATGCCACTCCCCCCCCCTCAACTTTTGCAGCCTCTTTCTCTGCATCTTCCATCTGCTGCTGGACAAGGCCCAGACCTTCTTGGCATCTCTGCTGAGGCCCGCGCGCGTGCGCGCGCACACGCACACATTTTCAGCTAAGTAACTCCTAATTTCCCTAAGAATCCCACTGACAGAGCTTTATACCCACTTTCTCAGAAGGAAACTAATTGGTTTCGATGTGACTACACCAAATAAGCCTGCTTTGCCGTGTACCCTGAGAACCAGCTTCTTCCCTCTTTTCCTTAAAAGGTGCGCAAATAGACTCCGTTTGGTTGGGCAGGAATGACCGAGGAAGAAAGAAGGGGGGCGTCTCTTCTCTGCTTTAAAAGAAACAAAAGCTTGATCGAGTTCACCCAGCAAAATAGGTTTTAAACTTTAACAAAAATGGGAAGCGAAGTGGAGAGACTGTTCTACGACCCCTGTTTCTCCCCCCCCCAAAACAAATGGAGGCGTCTAAATTAGGGGGAGGGGACCGCTCCTGAGTTGGAAAAAGGGAGCCTGCCTAGCCGACTTTTTTTCCCTGCGGGTCTGGTTCCTTTCCTCACATAGAAACATTTTCAAATCTATGAGCCTTGAATAGACAAATACTGGCTATCAATATGGGACATAGGCCAGTAGCAAAAAAGCTTGAATGGGAACTCTGCTGAGGCGGTGGGAGAAACTAACGATGTACCGCGGGTTTGCCATTACTGGGCAAGGGAGAAAAAGAAAGAGACCCTTTCTGATTAATAACTAGCAGGGTAATGTTGAGGGCTTTTTCTGCCCGATTGCCTTTTTGAATTAGAGCCGATTTCTTCACACTTCAATAGGGCCTGTCTCCTTTAAAATGACTGACAGATCTCTCTCTTTCTCCTTTCTCTCCTCCCTCCCTTTCGCTTTCCCTGAGACTTAATGATGTAAATTTTCTAATTAGCTAAATCACGTTGCTTAGAGGCCTTAATATTTACTGGGCCAAAAAAAAGTGATAATAAATCCTGATCGAATGTCTTCAAATAGCCAAGAAATAATGTCAGGCTTTTTTTTAAGGGACAAGCGAGGGGAAAAAGGAGAAAGGATTAACGTGGTTGCGGAGGGGCGTTAAAATATAAGTAAAAACGTGGCTAAACTTAAGCCTCAAGCATGTTCCCCCCCTCTCTTCTCTTAGAAAGAAAGAAACCCTGGCTTTTATTTTTCAATCAACTAAGATTTAATTAGGAGCCCCCAGGCCGGACGATCTGATATTTTCTCATTAGTTTCCCATCAGTAATCTTGAGTGTTAGATTGGCTTAAAGGTTGTCAACATTTGACCAATTTTATTTAAGGAAAAGAAATCGCGCGTTATTATAGCTCCGGGACCTTAGATCTGAAAATAAATCCTGCCTGGATCAGCGGAACTAACAGGCGAAAAAAATGTTGACAATTTATCGTTGGATTTAATAAGTTGCATAATGCCTAGTTATTCAAAGGGCGGGAAAATGGGGAGGCCCGCGTCCGTTCAGCGCTGCAGAAGTTCGCAGCAGCTGCAGCCGGGCGCGATCGGGAGCCGCCTCTACCTGTCGCCACCGGGTGCGAGCAAGAGAGGGCGGAGGCGAGCTCGAGTTACAAGAACCGCAACCCTCGGAGGGCTTGGGAACCACAGGAGTCTTCCGCTCTCCCCGCGCCGCTCTGTCCTACCCTCTCTGTTTCCAGGACAAGAAAACTGAAGCGTTTTCCCTCGACTCTGGCCAACGAGACACAACGTCAGTGCGCCCCCTGCTGGTACAGGGTTTGGAGAGTCACGGGCGAACGCTTCAGACTAAATACACGCAAATACACTCTTTCCCCCACGGACTCCCTCCCCAAAAAAAAACTAGGAGATTTCTTGTCTTGGCTGTTGTTGCTCGAGAGAAAGCAAGCAAGTAAGCAGCCTGCCTATCTGGCCAGCCGGGCACTGAGCTTCCCCTCGGCACTGGAGGATTACAATGCAGGACAAATCCTTCCAAATCTCCGGATTACGCTGCCTAACTACATCCCCCAACATCCCCTGCCAGGTCTAACGGGGGGAAAGGGTCAAACGCATATAGGAGGGACCTGGTTAGAGATTTTTTAAAAGGCGTCTGTCTGAAAAGGGGGGAGGGGGAGGTCAGATAATGAAAGAAATTAAGACTAGCAAATAAATAAATAAAAATCTCCATTCAGCGGGAAGTCTTCCCAAATGCCTTTGTGAAACCTCACTTTTTCTCAGAGTTGAACAGAGATCGGCCTGCTCCTAGTTGTTACCTGCTCCTGGCCCTGAGTAAAGAAACGCCAAGGTGGGAAACGCGGCGTTCCTCCGAAGCGCCGCTTGTTTGGTCTCAACAGAGGGAAACCCTTGTCTTTCTTTCCTACAGGGTTTTTTTTAAAGACGTCGTCTCTGGTATTAAGGCTCTGCATTTATTTTAAGGGCTCCGTATTTTATATCATTTTATACTGCTACTACGAAATGCGTTTAAAAAAAATCAGAGGGACCGAGAAACGTGCCAGCGTGAAGCTAGCTCTCCATTTATTCATGTGTTGGATATCCGTTAGCTGTATGATCTTATTATAGGCAGCTGCTTGGAAACCCCATTATGACCTCTCTCCTTGCCCCCAGCCCGCAGCCCAACACAAAACAAATATCAAAAGAGGGAAGGAAAGTATTTGCATTCCTCAACGCTCATCGTATTGGAAAGGAAGTAGCCCTCTTAGCTGCTCAAGGACGCACTCAGGAGTGCAGGAAGTAGGCTGAATGAAATAATTCTGAATAATGTCCGACGGGGTCTGTGTGGTAACCGGCCGATGCAGCAGCTAGAAGGATTTCAGCGGGGCACCCTTCCTCGTGGCACTCATGTCCTCACTACTTGCCACAACTCTAGGATGTTAGATTTTCAGATTAGATCTGACAAATAACCCCGCTGCTGTTCCTTCGGGGCTGAAAGCCTTGTCTCACAGCCCTCTCCCCAAGTACCCTTCTTCCAAAAGAGTCCTTGCATGTAGACTCGAATCGAATAAATGTAATTCAAAATTAAAGAAGTTAGCGCTGGTGAAGTTTCAGAGGACGGGGGCAAATCCTCAATCCTGGGTTTTCAGATGCAAGGCAATAGCGGGCCAAACCCTGGCTCTTTCCGAGGCACCTAAAAGAGGGAACCTACGACTTGGAGCCCAGCTGCTTTCTTGGTCCAGCAATGCTGGAGAGTCCCCGTCTTTGCGGGCTTAGAGACGGAATATCTCTGGGTGGCTCAGAGCGGCAGAGGCGTTTCCTCAAATGCCTATTTTCGAGGGGCTGAGTTGCCCCCTTTCTGGAGATGCTGCAGCTAAAAGGGAGAGATAGCGGGCTAGAACGGTTCACGTTGGAAAGCCGAGGGAAGGCAGCCAAACAGTTTAACTACACAAATAAAAGCATAAATCACCTGCCTTTAAAGAGACACTCGGGCCACTGAATAAACTCAGGTACAGTTAAATATTTATAGTTTAAAGGGTTATTTTGTCTGCTTTAGGAGCAGAACCGGCAGGTTTAGTAGGTTTCAGGGTATAAAAGCGAAAGACAGACACAACAAAGCGAAGTAAAGAGGAGATCTTCCTTTCTTCTTTTTTGGTGGCGGCGAAGAAGGACAAAAAGCGTCGGGTATTATTTATTTATTTTTATGAAGTGCAGATGGGAGGAGCGGAGGAATTTATTCCAGCGGCAAAGAGAATTTCTTCCCCTTGAAACAAAGGCATCATTTCCATTGCAAATCCCCCTCCCGTCACAGAGAGCGGGGGAGGAAGCGCAAACAACAATATTTATGAGAAAGGCGCTCATAAAATTAATGTACCTTACTTTTTAAAAAATCAAACGCTCCCTGCCTTGTGCCACTGCTTGTCTTAACCATAATAATAATAATAATAAAAAAGTGGGATTCGTGACAGTCTCGTCAACATCTTAAGTAAATTATCACAGCGATGGTCTTTGGGGGAGCAGCTCCCTTCCTTCCTAAGACACCTCCTGGTATTAATCTTAGGCCAGTTGAAGATTATGAGGGAAAGAGGCGGGGGCTGTGTATGTGGGGGAAGGGGAAATACAAGCCGCCTTCGTTTCTGCCTTTGCTTGCCTTTTCTTGAACGCGCGGCCCAGCCGAGAGGGTGGAAGGCCGAGTTGGAGCAGGGTCGCCGGGCTCAGCTACCCGACCTGGGTCCTCGGCGAGGGGCGCGGGGGAGACGGCCTCGTCTCGGACACGAGGGGGAGGATTGTGAGGCAGGAAAAGGGAAAACAGGGGCTTCCTCTGCAGACAGAAATCGGGAGGATCCGAGGTGAAAATAGCCCGAATAGGCGTTGGTAAAAAGCCGCCTTCCCTTTTGCATCAATCTAATTTATTTGGTACACCTTTTCACTTAAAAAAAAAGATTCACAATGCTCTTGAGTGCAGTTGTGCAATAAACAAGAGAATGCGATCAATACGGTTAGTATTGTCGGGATAGGAACATCTCAAAAATTAAAGTGCGTCGGGGAATTCTTGTTAGAATATCTCTTGCTTTGCTTCCTAAAAAAATGCCACGATAGCGCTCTTTCTTTAATTTAATTTCAAATAGCCGGAAGATAAACTAATATTTCAGCTAGGTATTTCCCAGCCACTTGGCTTTTGCACTGGCAACGGGATCCAGAATTCGGTGAAGATTTTGTGACTGAATCAAAGTTCTAAGTATGTTTACCGGAGATTCAACCTTACTGGTTAGCCAGATCAACTTCCGAATAAAGGTGGGGGGCTAAAAAAAGACCGGGTATGTCCAAAAGGGCTTATTTCTTTGGGAAGCTCCGCCGAGGGCAGCAACTGCCGACTGTGGAAGAGAAGCCGGCCAACTCCTGGGATCCCGGATAGGGCCGAGAAGGAGGGGTATTGAGGGAAGACTCCCGCTTTGGAGTTGGCGCCTAGCGGTGATTGAAGACCTGGAGGACGATTTCCTGGAACCAGTTCTGATCTCTAGGCTGGACGCGGCATACCCGCACGAAGAGGAGCCAGAGCCAAAAACAAAGCCCCGCGGCCAGGTAAGGGCGGTGCAGCGGATTGAGCAGCCAGCCCCTCCCTCCTCCCTCCCTCGCTGCCTTGCCCTCGCGTTGACCTCAGCCAGGAGTGAGTGGAAAGCGCCTTGGCCTGGGAAGCCCCGCTAGCTGGAACTAGGCCATGTCTCTCCCGAGAGGGCAGTCTCTTTCAGAAGAGGCAGGTTCCGTTCGCACCCAGCGAGAACAGGAGGAAGTCCTTGGGTGTGAAGGCCGCGCTCAGTGCAAAGGTCGCGCGTCCCTCATTCTCACGAGTCTGTGGCGAGTGTGATCTCCCCCTCCCTTCTTTGGATGATAACTGAGTGCAGTGGCCCTGCACAAGCATCGAGGGCCCCGCAAGCAACCCTCAAAACTCTTTCTCAAAATCTGGGAAGCCCACTCTGGACATGCTCAGAGACAAGCATTCGTAAATGCCCCGCAGCCTGGTGAATTTGGGGTGGAAAGTAAAGCGCAGCCGATTTGGAAACAAACGCAGGGAGGGTTTTGAATCCATTAATATACCCAGAAGCAGCACCGGGCAGATGGCATCCAAAGCACCCATGTTTGCCTGCAGTATTTTGCTTTGTGTTCTGTAAGGAACCTTATTGACGAACTCCTCTTTCTACTTGCGCCGTAAGAAACTGCTGGGGTTCACCACTTTTCCCAACTTCTGCCGGCTCAATAATGGGCGCACCGCAGTTCCCATTCCTTTAAATGGGACCCCGTAATGTCCGGTGTGCGTCGGTTTGCGTTTTGCTACTTCCGAAACAACATTTTCGCAAACGGGGTTTCTTAAACCCGGGGCTTGAGATTTTTCTGATTCTTGGGCAAAATTGAAGAATTTGGCGATAATCCAATTTAATCCCATTGGAAAGTTTCAAACAGCCGCTTACAACCAAAGGTTAGATAACCGTGGTTATCTCGATAAACTGGCTTTAAAAACTAAGTTTTGGCTCAATTACCTTTTTTTTTACCAGAATGGACGTGGCCCGAGTTGCCTTTTGCGGCTAGCCGCTTTGCCTTAACGTCCGAAAGCGAGCAAATGAGCCAAAAAGCGGAAGGCGAAACCAACTGATCTTATATAAGGCTCGTTGCTTTCAGGGCATCTAACCGCTGGGTTTTATTACTCATTTACTCTGAAGTAAGCCCCGGAGCATTGAAAGAGGCTAATTCCTAGCTGTGCAGCATTTGCAGTCTGCGTTAGGATCGGGCTCAGCAGTAGCGCGCATCCCCAGGACCCAAACTGTTGACTCGCGCTTTTTATTCCAGGCGCCGACGGCTCAGTGAGGAAGAAATCCCTCATTCCGTCCCCTGCGCCGCGTTTGCAAGAGAAGGAAAGGCAGGGAGTCCCGCACCTCAGGGAAGCGTTGGCGGGAACCTCTTTTTACGGGCCAAAGAAAGGGACAACCACCTGACGTCAGAAAGCCATGCTCTTATCTGGCCAAGCTGTTTTTTTTTTAAGTAAAGCGACAGCTGACGTGCTCCGGAGCCTCTTCATCTGCTACCTTTGCCTGGCGCTGTTTAGGGTTTTTCGAGCAGAAAGAGGGAGGGAATTATTATTATTATTATTATTATTATTATTATTATTATTATTATTATTATTATTATTATTATTAATACCTCGCGGCCAATCCTGAGCTGCCCTCGGGGGATCGCACTAGCCTCCCTTCCAAGAAAAACAAACAACACAGGGTGGGAAGAAAGAGTTAAAGGGCTCCTTTTCCCACGAGACGTTGCGGGGAATGACAGGCGAGGTCAGATGCCGCCTTGCTAAAAGCCCTGTTGCGCAGCGTCTGCCTGTAGGGCGGCAGCGAGGAAAGAAACCCTCGGCTTTTGTTGTAGTAGTAGCGCCGGTTGAAGCTCGGGAGTGCAAAACCGCCTCCTGCTTTCGAGCGGCGAAGTCGGACGGTCCCTAAAACCTTTCCCTTCCCTGGCGAGCGACGCGCGTCAACGGGCCAGCAGGCCCAGGGTTTCCCGCGCGCTCGTCCGCCCGCCGTCTCGCTCACCGGCGATATTAGGGCGCTTGCGTCGTCTGCAGAGCAGCCGGGGGGATCCGAGGCCAGGCCACTGGCTTATTCTTCCCCGCTGGTGAGGAGCAAAGGGTCGACCCCGGCACGAGTTTCGCGGGGAGTCGACAATTTGGAGCAGCGCCTCCTTTCTGGAGGCCTGTTTCCTTCAAATCGACCTCCCAGCTTTGCTGGGGTTTGGACTCTGCTTTTTTTGTGGTTTTTTAAGAGAACCGAGACAATGAAGCAACCTTTCTATTGTGGTACAGAGTAGCAAAAAGTGCAACCAAAAGCCAAGGCTGGAGTTTTGAGGTTGGGGTTACAAGGTTCTGCCTGCCAACCATGTGAGCAGAGGCACCCTGGAGTGCTAACCAAATTAACAAGGTGGCAATTAGAGATAATGGCAAGGCGGAAAACCCACATCCTCATAGCTGCTGGAGTAGTGAACATAAATCAAATGGAAACAAGCCATGACCTTAGGAAGGTTTGCTGGGGTTGGGGTGGTGAATGTCTCTGCATGCACAATATGAATGAGGCTCTAATGGGAAACCTGAAACGCCTGGGCAGCTGGCTCTCATTCTGGGTTTAGAGAGAAGAAACTCTGGTCAAGCCAGAGTGACCCACCCCCAAGGCTACCCACTGAGATCAGCAGCAAAGCTCTTTGCTCATGGTTGACTGAGGATGATGGGTTTGTGTGTGTGTGAAAAGGCATCATGGATGCCTTTATCATGCTTACCTTGCCGTGTGTGTGTGTGTGTGTGTGTGTGTGTGAAAACTAGTCAGTTTTTGAGTCCTTGCTCACATTGACTTTTCTTGGAATAGTTTTTCAGGAGTTCACCATTGTCTCTTTCCTAGACCTAGAAAGAGAGACTGGCTGAAGGTCATCCAGCTGGCTTTGTGCCCAAAGTCGGAGATTAGAAATCACCATCTCCCTTTAAAAAAATCTGTGTGCCTTAACCACTACAGTACACCAAAATGGATTTTTTAGATTTGTACCCAGTTTCAAATCCCATCTGGGTCACAAACACACTCTTAAGTAGTAGAAGAAAGTTCCTTTGAGAGCATTAGGATTTACTCTCAACCAAGTAAGTGGATGAGGGGCTACTTCTTATTGTGATTGGGTGATGTTTGTGGAACTCCTGCAACAATCAGGAAAGCCACTAGTTGTCAGACAAAAGGTGGGATTTTTTTCCTGATACATTCTGGACTTTTGCAGGCAAGATTGCAGTTGGCCTTCTATCTCATTTCTTCACCTGTAAAATAGGAATTTGTGAAACTGTATCCAGCACTCTGGGTGACCTGAAAAGTGCATGAGAAGAATGGGATTTTTGTGGCATATGAAGTAGGACTGTCAATCTAACCTGTAGAATGCCAGGCAACCATTAGATGGTTTTTGGTACTGCTTTTCTGCCATAGTTACAGTTTGGACTTTTGGCTACCCAGACCTTCTAGATGAATGAATGAATGAATTCTTTATTGGCCAATTATGATTAGACACACAAGGAATTTGTCTTGGTGCATATGCTCTCAGTGTACATAAAAAGAAAAGATACATTCTCAAGAATCATAAGATACAACACTTAATGATAGATCTAATAGAAGGTGCAAAGCTAGTCATTTTCAAAGCTTTTTATGGTGCAGTGTTCTGTGTGAGCCTGTAGTTGGGGGAAAGGAATATAATCTTTGCAAGGAATAGCCAGCTACACAGTATATTGTAACTCACGGATGCCTTTATCATACTTGCCTTGCCTCCATTTCCGTTGGTGTCTAGTGAGGAACTGTTCTACAACACTTGAAGATAAGCTATTTCCGCCTGTCTTGTGTTTAGATCTTTCTGTCTTGACTGTCTCTCATAGATTGTCATTTGATCATAGCTGCGGTTTAGGGTTATTTTGATGAATACATAAAAAAAGAAATCAACCACTTAAATGGGTATAAAAATATATAAAAATGGGTAAATCGGAGGGTGGGGGACAAAGTTGCTGCTTCTTTAATCAAGCCAATGGTTTTGGCTTATGCATCAAGAATTCTAAGACCAACGGAGCATCAAGGGCCAGTTTGCTGCATTCTTTCGTCCACTTTATGTGGAAGCAGATTGAGCTTTCTCCTTTTAACCCAAATGTGTGAAAGGTTGCTGTGGAGCATCCAGTCCATGAGCTGCGAGTTTGACAGCCCTGCTGTAGAATTTAGATTTTTGGATAACTAACTGGTCTGTCTAATAATTGTTTCATGGTAACCTTTTAATTAACTAAAATAATTCCAGTTAATGAGAGATAATATCAAAAATATTTATCAGCAAGGTTTTTTTTAAATTACATTTATATGCCACCCTTCTCCGAAGACTCAGGGAGGCTTACAATTTTTGGGATACAACCCAGTGTGCTCAGCAATAGCCTTCATTCCATTGTATATGCCTGCTTATTACTAAGCGGCATTTTTACAAAGTCAGCTAATTGCCCCCAACAATCTTGGGTCCTCAATTTACCTACCCCGAGAGGATGGAAGGCTGAGTCAACCTTGAGCCCTGTGGGATTCGAGCCTGCACTAATTGCAGGCAGCTGGAACTTAAGTGCTAGGCATTTAACAGCCTGCACCACCAAGGCTCTTTTCATTACCTGACATGATTCAATGAAATACCGTAGTGAATTTAGTATTCATGTAGGTGGCTGCACTTCTGACATAGATTTTGCATATGATATTTGGTGCCTTTTTCTCCAATAAATTAAAACAAATATAACATAAAATAATAAACAGGACATTAATAATGGACAATATGCCTTTTTTTTACAAGTTCTCCAGATTTGCTATTTGAGACAGGCTATTTTTTTTCTAATGAAAGGGAGACCTTCTCTCCCCTTCCTCAGTCACAGAGGGAGATACAGAGGATAACAAATTACACTTTCAGGGAAGAAATGGGTTGGAGCTGTGGAACCCAATTCCTTTCATGGCGCTTTTGCACCTTTCAAAGGTGAGAGCAGACTCCTCTGGTTCTCCTTCTGGTCAAATATCCAACTTGCTTACAGATGAGTAATATGTCAAGGGTGCTGTTTCAGCTGATGCCTAACTGTTTAATTTTCCACAGAACCATCTACTTTATAGAAGTGTGATTCAGCTGATACATTTTTAAAATGTTTTACCTTTAGTGCTAAAACATTTATTTGAAAGTAAACTTATTGAAGTCATTTTTATTTATGTACTGTAAAAGTAGCATGACATGTAAAGTTCTTAACTAGTCTTCATTTACCCTTGGTATGCATATACTGTATAGTGAGAAATAGGTAAAAAGGATGCACTTCTTTATAAGTGTACTACCTTGAAAGTTAATGACTTGCATATTTTGTAGTTGCTATTTATCAGAGCCTATTTAGAGATACAATTTTTTCTTTAAAATATATTTAGTTTAAAAAGGAAGATTAGAAACTAATACAAGCTAGATGCAAAGTAAGAAGGAGAAAAGAAAAAGGAAATTAAAAAAAGCTAAAAGTGCAAGAAGGGGGTGGGGAGTAAAAGATATAAAGAAGTGGCTTTTGATCTTTACACAGTTATAAATACAATTATAAATTTACTTCTTACTCCAAGGTTATAACATGACTCTTTCCTTTCTATAATTTATCCTTATAATTTATCCTTTCTATAATTTATCTAATCAAACCCATAAATCATAAGTTCATTTTCCTGTTTTATGCAAAAATCCACAAGGAGTTTCCAGTCAACAATAAATATATACTTTTTTTTCTGACCAAATAAGTCATTTTGGCCAAGGTATGATTTTCTTAAAGATGCAACCATATTACTTTCAGGAACAAACCAGATTTTAGTAGTTTACAATTAAAAATTGATTATAGGGGATTATACAGACAAGGGTAATTAAAAGTATGTGCTTCTTTATAGAGCTTTTAGACAGATCCCAACCATTTTGTAGGTGACATAATGGAGAAGGCTTCAGATTGACATCTAATCTCTTAGGAAACTTAGTTCCAGGGGTGGGATTCTACCGGTTTGGACCGGTTCTGTAGACCTGGTTGTTATGATTCTGTGCAGTTCAGAGCAGTGGCAGCTCATGCCCCTGGCTGGCCCTGCTCCTCTCCACCTGCCCCTCCCCTCCCTGCCCAGTCAGTCCTTATTACACATGCATGACATCGTGCACATGCCCGACATTGCTGGCTGCATTTTTCCCCGCTCATTCACTCCTTAAAGTATTTCTTTTTTCCCTCCCAACAATCAGCTGTTCCAATGAACAGCCATGCCAGGATCCCCCTGTTATCTTACTGCTTTATCCAGGAGGCTTCCCTGAGGCCCAGGAGCCCAAAAACGGAGTGCAGGGAGGTGCTGTGGGGCCCCCTGAACTCCATTTTTTGTCTTCCTGGGCCCCTGAAAGCCTTCGGGGAGCAAAAATACCCCCTGGGGACTTCCCTGAGGCCCAGGAGGCCAAAAAACAGGGGTGCTGCAAAAAAGAAGAAGCCACGTCTACCCAGTCACATGGTTATGCCCACCTGGCCACACCTACAGAACCGGTTGTTAATTTGAATCCCACCCCTGCTTAGTTCTCACATTTAGTGTTAAATATACAGGTAGACCATGACTTATGACCACATTTGGGACATGAACGTCTGTTGTTAAGAGTGTCATGATCAATTTTATGACTTTTTGCTATAGCTGTTAAGTGAATCATATGGGTTGTTAAGCGAGTCTGGTTTTTCCCCATTTAGTTTGTTGAATCCAGCTTTAAAAAATTGTAAAATGATAATCACATGATCCTGGGACACTGCAACTCTCATAAACATGGGCCAGTGGCCAAATGCCCAATTTTGATCATGTGACCACAGGGATGCTACAGTAATTGTAAGTGTAAGGACCAGTTGTAAGTCATTTTTTTAGCACCATTGTAACTTTGAACAGTTGCCAAACAAATGGTTTTAAGTCAAGAACTACCTGTGTACAAAATGATGGTACTGGAGGTTTTCAATAGACATGTTAAGATCAGATTAGAATTTATCACCACCGTGACAACTCTGGTCTGTCCTCATATGTCATTGATCTATTATGCATATGTACTGCAGATAATTTTGTTGTCAAAAGAGATTTTACATCTATTCCCTTCCTACTGCCAGATTTACAATATTTAATTTTTCTACGTTAAGCAAGGGGGCATGAATTAACTCCTGAAAGCCCTAAGATTTTCTGCCTGATGACAGAAAGCTCTAGTTGCTTTCTGGATTGGAGGGATAATTTGGCGACTGACATGAGATCTCCAAAGTAATTGTCATGTTAACCATAGCTAATGTGGCTTTTTAAGTATTTATTTAATAGGGGAGGAGACAGTAAAACAAGCTGGAAGATACTTGGAAGTTAGAGGACTGGACTTAATTGATTGTTATCCAGCTTTTTCTATGGCAGTAAGAAAGAAAAATAAGTAATTATTTTCCTACAAAAGAGACTTCTTGTAGTCTGGCCAAAAAGACGTGTAGTAAAGTGCTTGATACATTCACAAAATACTGTAAGAATAACATCAGTCACTGACAGTCATCATGACTTGTATCTTGAAATTAATGTGCTGTTATTATCAAAATTGTGAAGAGTTTTGGTCCAGTTTTGATTAATGATATTTAGTTGTTGAGACATGAAGAAGGTGCATAGCAGAGTTTGACTAGTCACTGCTATACTTAACTATAGTTTTTCCATGCCTTATTAAATCTAGTAAGGAAACATCCAGCTTTGTCACTGGCTGAGAAGAGGAATGGCGGCAGGTTCTATAAAAGGAATGATCATCTAACTGCTTTTGAAAAAACTTAGCCTAGACCTGGGAGATTTCAGTAAATAAAAGACTGGTGGCAGAGTTGGCTATCCCATTTAAGTCATTCTTAGTTAAACTTGGTTTCAAAGATTCATTTTATAGGACTTGAAGCAAGCTGCATTCTGAAAAGAAAAAAAGGTAGGTTGATGGCTGGGCCATCCACCTGGCTGAATATTCAATTCATGCCAAAGACATCACTATTAGATTCAATTAGAAATCTAGAGGTGCACATTAATGCCACTGTATCACAAAAGGCCCTACATTTGAAACATATTTTGACTTGTATTTATGTTAAAATCATATTAGGCCCATGTAGTGCTTCAGATTTGCAAGCAAAAATATGCTTTGTAGCATTACTGGGTGTACAGGTATGACCTGCTTGCAATTCTTTAAATAAAATGTATCTTTTTGGGGAATTCTACTGCTTAAAGTAGAAAGATGCTGCTGCTTTAAGAAATAGAATAGAATAGAATACTTTTATTGGCCAAGTGTGATTGGGCACACGAATTTGTCTTGGTATAAATACTCTCAGTATACATAAAAGAAAAAATACATTCATCAGGAGTTGAGAATCACAAGGTACGACATTTAATGATAGTCATAGGGTACAACAAGCAATCAATCATACTAGGGAACAGTCAATATAAATTGTAAGTATACAAGAGACAAAGTTACAGTCATACAGTCACAAGTGGGAGTGGATGGGTGATAAGGAGTGATGACAAGATTTAACAGTAATAGTAGTGCAGACTTTGTAATAGTTGAACAGGGTTGAGGGAATTATTTGTTTAGCAGAGTGATGGCTTTTGGGAAACAACTGTTCCTGTGTCTAGTTGCTCTGGTGTGCAATGCTTTATAGCGTCATTTTGAGGGAAGGAGTTAAAACAGTTTATGTCCAGGATGTGAGGGGTCCGTAAATATTTTCACAGCCCTCTTTTTGACTCGTGCAGTATACAGGTTCTCGATTGAAGGCAGGTGGTAGTAATTGTTTTTTCTGCAGTCCTAAATACTCTCTGAAGTCTGTGTCTGTCCTATTGGGTTGCAGAACCAAAACAGACAGTTACAGAGGTGCAGATGACAGACTTAATGATTCCTCTGTAGAACTGGATCAGCAGCTCCTTGAGCAGTTTGAGCTTTCTGAGTTGGCGCAGAAAGAACATTCTTTGTTGTGCTTTTTTGATGACATTTTTGATGTTAGGGGCCCATTTTAGGTCATGTGATATAGTAGAACCTAGAAATTTGAAGGTCTCTACGGTTGATACGGTGTTTCTACTGTTGATTACGGTATTGTAAGAGGTGGTAGTATGAGAGGGTTTCTTCTAAAGTCTACCACCATTTCTATGGTTTTGAGTGTGTTCAGTTCCAGATTGTTCCAGTTACACCACGAGGCAAGTTGTATAACCTCCTGTCTGTATGCGGATTTGTCGTTGTCTCGAATTGCATACAAGTGCTACATCCTTGCCTTGTATAGTTCAAAGCACCTTTTCATCCTTTGTTCTGAAACACTGAACACTCTTAAACCTGTAAGGAAATAACTAAAGACTGACCCAAGTCCACTCCATAAATTCCATATCTAAGTGAAGGTTTGTTCCTGGCTCGCTCTCTTGATCAATTTTCATATTACTACATATCTATTTTTCTATACTTCACTCCCTCAACAAGTTATGAAATTCAGGAATGTTTGAAAAACATTACACTTCTGAGATTGTGCACATTGTGCAATATAGCATTAAAAATAAAAAAGGCAGTATTGAGAAATTAGAGATGCAGCAATTATATACATTCAGGCCTAAGATACATTAATTGCAATGTTTTCTCACTATACAAATGTACTCAAAATCATTAAAGAATAGTAATATTTTTATTACTTCTATTCAGTTGTGTCCAATTCTCAGAGACTGCCTAGAGACGTCCCTGCAGTTCTCTTGGCAAGGCTTTTCAGAAAAGTTTTGCCATTGTCTCGTTAGGGCTGAGAGAAAGTGAATGGCCCAAGATCACGCAGCTGATTTCATCCCTAAGGAGGAACTAGAACTCATAGTCTCTCAGGTTCTACTCTGATGCCTTAACCATTACACCAAACAGACTCTCACCAACCACATGTATTATTTTAAATGGTATATATTTATAATGTCAAAAATTTGGATTTTTCAAAAAAGAAAATAGAAATGGACACAATTTTGTACCAATGGGTCTCCCCACCACCATACCTTGGATAAATGCCAGTAACAATACTTTATAATAAAGCATTCTTGATCCTAAAAAACTAAATTAAATTGTGTTTGATGGAAAATGGTTTATTAAGGAATTTGAAGTGGCAATATAAATATGTGACTTTGAATAATATCCATTTTTTAAAAAAATGGACAATTACCATATGTTTTTCATTCTTCGTATGTTTTTTTAAAAACTTACACAACCATTTGTTTTTTTCTTTTGAAAAGCTGTAAAATGATATCTCCTTTGAACTGAATATCTTACATAATTTCTACTTGACTATGAGATGAAGATTGTAGACTGTATCCTTTTTAAAATTTAAACAATTGACCAGCTGGAAAATTTCTTCTGAGATGTGGAAAGTAGAAATGTTGACAATGCAAAATAGCATTTCTAAGTGTATATTGGATAAGAACCATGCTTTTAAGTTACAAATGGAAGTTTCCCTCTAAGATATTATTTTTTCCCTGAATCAGATGTTTTTGTTTATTTGAAAAAAGCAACATAAAATAGTATACTAGTGAGGCTTAAATGTAATACGGTACAATATTTTGTATAAATATAACTGATTTCAGGATTTAGATTACTTTCTATCTGGTCTACCATACTGGCTCCTTTCAAAAACTAAGGCCCAACAAACCTGTTGCACTGTTTTAAAATCTTTGAGGTTAATTCAGTATGATTCTTTCGCTCTTGCTTAAGTGTTGCCTTGATATACAACCTTTCATCTCAATTGCCTAATCTCTTGTCTTCTTTGCCTAGCTGACTTATTCCTCTAAATAACCATCTTCTCCAGTAACTATTTTGTCCCACACTGCCATCTGTAAAACTACATCTCCATAGCCACTATAGTGTTCAGATTGGTATAAATGCCATTATTTGTTTTCTGCCTGGTCTAGATAACTTGATGCAGTGGTTTTCTCAGATCATATTATTCTTTGCTTTTCCTACTCACTCCATTTAGACTCTGAATTCTTTGTATCTATATCATTTTTCCTCTTGGTTCTCAGTGAAGAATTTGCTTATTTAATTTCTAACCTAGAAGTTAGACTGAAAATTTATTGATAGTTTTGTGATCAGTGGTGGAATTCAATTTTTTTTACTACTGGTTCTGTGGGCATGGCTTGCTGGGCATGGCAGGGGAAGCATACTGTAAAATCTCCAGTCAGAGGTATTTGCCAGTTCTCCAGACTACTCAAAATTTCTGCTACTGTTTCTCCAGAATTGGTCAGAACCTGCTGAATACCACCTCTGCTTGTGATCATAAAAAGGACTTGTTGGAAAGTGGCAGCAATTTCTGACTACCAATTGATGAACAAAGGGAACAACAATAACATGTCTACCTGGAGTGAATAATTTTCTTAAATGAAAACAAAATGATGTAGGGGAAGAAATGTAACCAGAAATAGATATGTGTGTGGTAAATTTGTGATTTCTGATATCTAGTAGAAGTAACAGAAATCCATGGTCTCAATATTCTTGAATTCTGGAACCAGCTTGATCTTTGGATTCTATAAAAAAAAATACATCAATTCTTTAAACCAGAAATTTTTCTCACACCAATACTCTATTCTGCATTTATTTATTTTATTTTTATTTATAACCTACTTTTATTATTTTTACAAATAACTCAATGTGGCAAAATATCCAGCACACCTTCCTTCTATTTTCCCTACAACAAGATCCCTGTGAGGTGAGTTGGATTGTGGAGATTGAGAGTGACTGCCTCAAAGTCATCCAGATGATTTTCATGGCTAAGGCAAGACTTGAACTCACAGTCTCCTGCTTTTAGCCCGGTGCTTTAAATGGGCTAGAAAGTACTCCACAGAGATTTAGAGAAAAAACTCCAGAGATTCAGCTGCATGGTCTACAATAACCTGATATACATTAATGCCAGTGGTGGGATTCAAATTTTTGTACTACTGGTTCTGTAGGCGTGGCTTGGTGGGCATGGCAGGGGAAGGATACTGTAAAATCTTCATTCCCTCCCCACCACACTAACCTGCTTTCCAGCTCCGTTCTCCTGTGCAGGGCAACAAAAGAAGACCCAGCCAATCAGCTGGGACTCGAGAGACAGAGAATAGATGGAGGTGGGGCCAGTCAGAGATGGTATTTACCGGTTCTCCAAACTACTCAAAATTTCCACTACCGGTTCTCCAGAACTGGTCAAAACCTGCTGAATACCACCTCTGATTAATGCTACATTTTCCTCATTAACTCAGACAGCCTTCTTGCCTCTCTTCCCCTGAGTTTCTTAGTTTGTGAGCAAATTTACTGTTGAACATACTAGGGACTTTTGTATTTTACATATTGTCACATGTCCTTATGAAATGTGAAAGTCAGGCAGTCATGTCAGTCAAAGCTGGTTATTATGGAAAATGCTGTAGTTGATTGCCTGGGATAGGTCTTTATGACTAAACTTACCCAGACATATTATCCTATTGTAATGATAAAATTTGTTTAGGCATTAGAGGACTTACAAAGGTCCTCCAATTGTCTCGGAAGAAGATCTAAAAAAAGACTCCTTTGTGATTGCTTTTGTTCCATGGCCATACTCAAGTAATCAGTTCAAGATTTGCAGTCTATGTATCTGTGTACCTTGCAAGGATATAATCTGTTTTCTGAGTTAGCCCACATCTTAATACAACTCAGACTTTGGGGCCCAATATAGGAACAGTATATAAGCTTAGGCTGATTTATAATTCTTCTTTTCCTGCCTCCTTTGCATTGCAAAGTTTAACTGAAGTATAACTAAAAAGAGGTCACAGGTGACTGACAAATTCAAGCTAATTAGCTCAATTATTGAATACTTTCATTACCAAATTATGTTCAATCTGATTTTCCTGCTGTACCAGAAATCATCTGAAGGAGAATATTGAATGCAATTGAACAACTTAAGTCTATTTGACTATGCCATTTTTTACTTACACAAATATTTTTGTGGTCTATGCTCTCTTTAATAAGTATACCCCTGCTGAATCTCACTAGCAACATTTAGATAAGTTATTTTCAAAGAGAATTTATTAGATATTAAATAGGTTTTTTTTAAAAAACCCTTGGTTTTAAACTGGTGATGTTCTGAATGCACTTTTTGTATATTTTATTTATACAGTAGTAGTAGTAGTAGTAATAGTTGTTGTTGTAAGAGAATAAAATTCAGTAAGTACAGAATATGCATTATTTCATGCACTTCTTCCTATAAAAAACAGACAATATTAATTTCAGAATAGACCCAGAATAGTATCTCAGTTTTTAAAAATATTTCTGGGCTAGCAATCCAAACAGTAGAGTCCATAAATTTTATTTCTTTTATTTTTCTAATCTCTGTCATTGTTGTTGCTGCTATTGTTGAGTTTTTCAGAACTATAATTGTGGATGACTTTTCATATGCCAATGGCTTTGCAATTCTCCATCCT
The DNA here is from genome assembly GCA_009733165.1 of Naja naja. NCBI lineage: Eukaryota > Metazoa > Chordata > Lepidosauria > Squamata > Elapidae > Naja > Naja naja. Next base: position 308,189,649 of record CM019148.1, read on the forward strand.
CTCTCCAATTTACTGCTGTTTTTTCCTCTTCCTTTGTCTAAAATGGAATCTTTAGTTATCTTAATCAATCAGAAATCACATAAATAATATTATGGTTCCATTGTTCTAAGTTGCTGCACCAGACACACACAAAAAGCTCTCTTAGGTCAACTAAAAATTCCTCTTGGTTGAAGTCTCTGCGTCAAATGATGAGTGACTTAATATGGTTTCCACTTATATTTTGACTTAATATATCACAAAAAGTAAATCTACAACATTGTTAAGAATGCCTCATTTCTCCTGGGTTCTATTTTCCACAGTATGCTTTGCTTAGGAGATATTTCCAGCTTCCTTGTGCAAAACATTGGTTTACTTGATAGGGGTTCTCCAACCTTGGTGGAGACAAAAAGGAATAGATTCTGACAAGATTAGAAACTGTAGATCCAAAGTTATCTCGGTTTACAGGGATATTTTGGTATGGCCCAAGTTCTTTCTCTTCAGAAACCATAAAAGGGAACAGAGAAAGGAACAGAGGAAAATCCTGCCAAGCTGTTGTGGTTCACCGGCAGCAAGCGTGGATGGCTGAAGTTTTGGAGAGCGAGGACTCAGATGAGGGGCCTGCGTATGATGCAGGGATGGGGCCAGGACCATCAGGGAGTGGAATGCTGCCTTCGGAGTTTGTGGAGGCTGGCAGAAGTGATGAAGAGGTCCCCGAGGAGCCTGTATGCAGGGCTGCTCGAAGGAAAGAGCAGTTGCAGCAGCACAGGAGACTTGGGAGTAAGGCTGCAAGGTAATAAAAGCCAGCTGAGAAACTGGAGTTCTTTGCAGGAAGCAAAGAAGTTTTTGCACTCAAGCCTTGTGGACGTTCAGAATATCTTGGTTGGTGTTTGGAGACTCTTTGTGTTTGAAATATTTCTTAGTAACTTTATCTAGTGTTCTTGGCAGATTTGCACAACCTTGGCAAGGCTCGTTCTTATTAGAGACAATTAGTTTGAAACAGCCTTTTAACCATGAAGGAACGGAATTCGTAAAGAATTATTAAAAGGTTTTGCTGTTACCTCTATTTCATGTTTGTTTCCTTGGAACAAGGTTTGGGTCCTAGTTTAGCCCGGGTCTTATGTTACTATTGTTAAATTTAATTTAAATTTCTCTTTTTTTACTCTCATGGATGCAGAAAAAGCTGGTTGCACAAAATATAATCCAATTTAATATAAATATCCATTGGCATTTATATATTTATATACTAGATCTACACCTGCAGAAATTTTTCTGCTTTCAGAATAGGAAAAGGGCAAAATTTCCATCATGTGTGTATAGTTTAATTATATTCTTTGATTCAATTCAGTTGGATGCGGAGTTAAAGTTGACATATGACCTCAGTGGTGTCAAACTCATGGCCCCGGCCAGATGTGTCATGTACTGGCCAGGTCCATCCCTGGTTTAGTGAAGGAGAAAAAAGTCATGATACATCATGTGATAACAATGTGACATTGGGAGTTTGACACCTGTGACATGTGATGCATCCTCAAGAAGGTGTTCATGGATACTTTTCTCAGTCTTTATCAGGTTTGCTGCTTCATTTGATTTTAAAATAATTATCAATAGAAGAGAATATTTGTAACTCAGGGTTGAACTATGGGAACCTTGGTGCTCTCTGAGCTTCATTGTTTCCTTGCAGGCATTTCATTACTGAAAGAGATAACATCATCAGTGCTCAAAATGATTTAAAGAAAAACATTATTTTTATCTAATACTGCAAAATAAGAAGTAAACTTTCCTAGAATATGAAAATGGTGGATGGCTGCCATTCAATAATTTCATCTGGAAATGTGTCCATAGAACAAAGGTAAAAGACAGGTGGCTAGAGAGAGGAGGGCTGGAGAGATACATGGAAAACAAATTTTATTTTATTTATTTTATTATTTGTTTGTTTGTTTGTCAAACATGTACAAGATAACAAGCATAGGTATGAACATAAACATGAACAAAGGAAGTAAATACAGATAAATGGGGACAGTAAGGCAAGGATGCTAGGCACGCTGGTGTGCTTATGCACTCCTCCTTTAAGGACCTCTTAAGAATGGGGTGAGGTCCACAGTAGACAGTTTGATATTGAAGCTCTGATGGTTTGAGGCTGTAACAGTAGGGAGTCAGGTAGAGTGTTCCAGATGTTGACCACTCTGTTGTTGAAGTCATATTTTCTGAAATAGAGTATGAAGCAGTTTGCCTTGAGTTTGTATCAATTGTTTCCCCATGTATTCCAGATGGCACAGTTCCAGATTGTCCAAGCCCAAAATTTCAAGCCTGGAGGCATAGGAATTCTATTGTGAGTAGAGAAGTAGAGTACTCTTCTTGAGAATTAGAGTTCTCTTCTCTGAACCCGTTCAATTGTGTTAATGTCTGATACACAGTGTGGGTTCCAGTTTATCCACTTGATTTCTGGTTAATTGGTATTTTGAGAGTGGGCTCATATCTTGTGGTAGTCATTTGATGCAAGCAGCCATAAAAGGTACCAAAAATCTCAGATTGGCCTACTGGGACAAATGATTTGATAGTCTTTGATATTTAACAAAATATCTATGAAATCAATGTATTCTTAAATTTCTGAAGTAATGCTTCGCTTATAAAAATGTATAGTACGTACATAACAATGCATGATGCAGTTCAACTCAGAAAATGCTCAATTTCCCTCTGAATTTCCATTTCAGCTTAAGACTGAAGAGGAACCAATGTTTAACCAACTTGTTAAGAGGTTGTTAATAAATAGGAGGCTTATATCTAGTTGTACATGCCAGAAAATGGTTAGTATGCTGTAAAAAAAGGCAGCAAACTATGTAAACAAACTAAAATGATGCTGAAATGCATTAAAAGCTCACCACTTTAAGGTTGCTCACAAGATAAATATGTGGAAAAGAGCAATAGAAACTTAATAAAAGGAAAACACAGGTTCCATAAGGAAATATCTATCTTGAAATAGTGGTATATACATAAGTCCATTTGTCTTTCAGAACCATTTCTCTTGATTGGAAATCCAAAGCCACTGGAGGAGATTACAATTTTTATAGAATTTCTGGATTTCAATTGTGCTGTGATGGGGGTCATTCTTTCTAGTAATAAGGTAGCTTGTAGCCCCTGGGAGTGAGGGAAAACACTTGAAAAAAGAAACAGATCTTGAACTCTGGAGGAGGTTTTTGGCAGAACACCAACTCTTTTCTCATCACATTTGTCATGGCAGAATTGGGGAAAAAAATAGTGGCAATTGTCCAGGCAGTTAAAAAAATAGACTGCAGCACAGGAAAGATGACAACAGAAGCGAAAGATCTTGATATTCTGAAATTATATGCTACAGCAATTTGAGATTTTTTCAATTTCCAGTGAGAGTTCACATGCTAAAGATGTGGATTCCATTAGGCAGAAATCTGTTGCGAATGATTAGCAAATAAGCAAACTGCAAAACATTCTTTAATGAGAAGTGAAGTCATTTGACTTCAAAACATCTGCCTTCACTGAAGTCCAAAGATTTGATTGCCAAATAAGACAAACCAAATAAGACTCAGTCTCTTGTAAGCAGAATTGAATGTTGGAGGCCATACCACCAAAAGAGGGAGGCTTTCCTTAGGGAGCCATTCAGAAAATTTCCTTTCCAAGCAAGGATAAAACAAAGTTCTAAGACCCCATCAGGCTGGTCTTATAAGTTTTGTTTGACCTGTTGCATTATATTATTCCACAGCATGGAAATTCAGAGAGTGGAAAATGTCTGAAATCTACGATTGGTTTCCCCTACCCCACAGAAAAGGTTACCTGAAGTTTGACATTATTTCAGAATGCAAAGCAGTAAGCTGTATCTCTTCATTACAATATATTTTAAAGTTGCATAAGGTAAACTAATCTCACCTAATGCAAACTACACTTCCAAAATTCCAAATGACATTTCAGATTGCCTGATATTATAAGTGATTAGCTTATCAAGATCTCTGATCTTCAGACAGTGACAGCATCTAGGCAGGTTGCTTCATCCATCTTCCTTCAAGACAGTTTGCAAACATTAATGAAGAGTGCACTGCAATCTGTCTCCTTTTACAATTTCTCTTTTGCAGAAAGAAAAGTAAAATGTTACTGAGGAATGGCAGCTGGTTTTAACTAGTTTCTCAGCAAGGGAATCCACTAAAATCAATATATCAGCTGGATTTTATACCATTTAATATTACTGGCTCTGATAAAGCTAATTAGAAACAGTTCCTTAGAAATCAGTAAAAGAAGGTAATTATAACTAGTTTACTTCCCATTCGTTAAATAAACAGACATGACTAACTGCTAGGCTGGCTTAATCTCAGGACTGTAGGAAGAGCTTCTCAAGAGTGTTTTTACTGCACAGAAAAAAATATTTTTTTTATATAATTGATTTAAAGTGAGATTATTAAAGGAAAGTAGATATACTTTTCCTCAAAAAGTTCAAGATATCTTAACTTCTAATTTTTATGCTCATATTAACCATGTCAGGTAGGTTAGATTGAGAGGCAATTATGAGTCAGAAAACTCATGTTGAAGTGGTGATTTGAGTCTTGCTTTTATAACCTTAGTTTAGCACAGTAACCACTCTTCTACATTATTTAAGTTCTGCCATCATATTACACAATATACAGTCATTTCTAAAGTTTACGCTATTTGGGAACCAAAACTTTCATCTTTGGACACATATCAATCGAGAGAGAGAGAGAGAATGTACACAACTGTTATGTATTGACTGACGGCTCCCTCCTATAAGAATAGGCAATGATGGCCAGTGTTCTTGTGGTTGCCTCCTCTTTTGCAGCAGTTTGTCTTCTAAGGTGAGGATGGTTTCTACCATCATGATCTAAAAATATGGCAGTTCTGAAGGGCTCTTTGCAAAGAGGTTGGAACCATCAGTACTGATAAGGAAAGGTGACGATAATGTAATTGTTTTAATTTTTGTATCTATCCATTACCTAGAATTCACAGGCTGAGGCTGTAGGCAAACTAAATAAAGGAATGTATACTGAGTCTGGAATTCTAAATAGCTGATTTTTTAGCAATATGCAAATGTCCTTTAATTTCATTTAAACAACAAAATATTATTTTTTAGAAGCTGGTCCAGCAAGGCTATATGGAAACAATATAGCTGTTATAGAAAATGCTTTTCACAATTAGAGGTGTAAACTAAGATTAGACTTATATTATTCCAATGTAAGTCCTAACAGCAGGTTTAATTCTTATTTTGCTACTTTCTTGCTTGCTGATTCTACTAGAATCAGGAAGAAACTGCTCCAATTGATATCATTTATGTTGCATGATAACTTTTGTTTGATGTCACCAAAAAGTCTGTAATCAAAGAACAAGCAAATAAAAGATACTCCCTCAGTATAACTGCCTTTTGGGAAATCCACCTCAACCAATATTTTGTTGCGATTGCAGTGTGATAAATATTCCTACCTAAAGCTTGAAAGTAGTTCCTTCTTCCAAAAGCAGAAGGTGAGCTGTTCTGGTTCAAATGGTCATCTCAAGTTATAAACTTTGGATAGTCTTGAATCCTAAGTTCAGGTCCTTTGATATAGGTATCTATGGTTGAGGTGCACTGTCTGTGCCTGTGGAACACAACCATATGCAAATGCAACAAGTTGGATAAGATCTTCCTCTCTCTAGAAAGGGATTGGCCATTGCAATATTCTCATTTTCATTGGAGTTTGCATAAATTTCTAGCTGCGGAAGCACAAGAAAAAATATAAGGTATATTCATGTTTTATTATTATCTCTTAAGTGAAGGAAGCTGGAATTCTAAAGAGGTGTATGTGAATATTGAGAGAGAGAGAGAGAGAGAATAAAGACCTTCACTGAAATCTCTTGAGAAAGTAAAGTATAGTTGTAAGTTAACTATGGGCAGAGTACTCTCTTCTAACAATACAGAATTTAATTCCATTTTTCTCAGTCTGAGTTTCAGAATCACTTTTATAACTATTGAGTTGAAGAACATTTATTTACAGATTTATATGGCCACCTACCGTGTTTCCCCGAAAATAAGACCTACCCCGAAAATAAGACCTAGTGTGTTTTTGGGAGCCAAAAAAAATATAAGACAGTGTCTTATGTTAGGGGAAACACGGTATGCGATTTGTTCGTTCGTGGTTTCGTACATGAATAAATGTACATTGTTCTACATGAATATGGTAAGTGTTTTTTTTCATTAATATATATATAAGACCTACCCCGAAAATAAGACCTGGTGTGTTTTTGGGAGCCAAAAAAAATATAAGACAGTGTCTTATTTTCGGGGAAACACGGTATGTAATAGTTCTAGTTTCAAAACAATCCAGAAAAACTGGGCTGAAAACAAAAGTACCCTCCTTTCCTCAGGCACCAGGCTAAACATCTTCCCAGCTCAAACCCTAGCCCCACCTTAGCCCCATGTTTGGGGAAAGAGCCAGGTCTTCAAGACTAGAGATCCTTCAGATATTAGTTGACAGGCTGTTCCTAAGGGCTCATTTTAATTTAAACAAAAAAATAATTTTAAACATCAACTTTATATATCTTGTTTTTCCAGATATTCAAGTACTTTTAAAGAGCCTATGAAATCATATTATACAGTATTTCCAATAGAAGAGAATATATGCAAGCCAGACTAGAACTAGTTTCAGAATTTAATATGTGAATTAAAAATATTCCACTGCTGCAGTATAATAAATACATATTTGCTTAATGTAAGTGCATTTTAAATCCTGATAATCTTTTTTTATTTTTCTGAAGAAGTGTATATATAGCACATGTGAATGTAGCAAATTGATAAGAAACGCTTGTTGTGACATATTAAAGCAAATCTGGCATCTTGATAGAACATGAAATTTGATTTCATAGACTAAAGAATATTAGACTAAATAGCCGACTAAAGTTTATTAGAAATTAAAGTGCTTAAAGCAATCAGGGACAAAATAGAAAAAATATCAAAGAACAGCAATAATTTCCCAATTATTTCTACGGGTCTTTTTTAAACTGTAGTTTAGACATATAGTAAAGTGGAATTGCATCAACTTGCCCTGCCATGTTGCCCACAGACCAACTGAATATTGATGTAGGTATTATTATTATGTGATAGGGAGTTCACAGAACAAGCCAAGCTCCTATTGTGTACAGTCAAATAGAATAATAATAATAATAATAATAATAATAATAATAATAATAATAATTTATTAGACTTGTATGCCGCCCTCTCTCCCTAAGGACTCAGGGTGGCTCACAATATAAAACACAATACAATAATTTACTTAAAAATTAATTAAACATTACAAGCCCAATAATAGTAAAACAATTAAAATTAATTAAAACTACTTTAAAAAATAGAACACCCCCCGCCCTTGGTTCAGTCCAGACCGGCCTGCTGAAAGAGCCAGGTCTTCAGGTCCTGGCAGAAGGAGTGGAGATCAGGGGCCAGACGAAGACCCAAGGGGAGCTGATTCCACAAAGGCCCAAGGGGAGCTGATTCCATAAAGAAACAACTGTTCTCCAAATGGTATATAAAGCAGATTGAATATTTAGGATTCTGTATATGAAATATTGAAATAATGTAACTAATTGCAGAATGGTACTCTACAGTATGAAATAGGATATTCTTTCCCAATCTGAAACTCTCAATATGTTTTGAACTACAAAACTCATTTTCCCTGAATGCTGTTGCTGATGAATATGATTCATCCTTCATAACAGATTGATTCATATATGACTTTGCTTTCATGCAAAGGGAGCACTTCTTATAAATACCCTGGTGCAGCCATGTGGCAAGCACAATTATTTAATAATTTTATGGAGACTACCTTGTAAGTGTAATGGTTTATACGAAACAGAAGTTATTTATCTAAAATGCCAGGATAAGAGCTGGGACCTAATGACATCTAGCCTTGACTGGAACATACAAAGCAACTCAAGTTCAATGTTCTCAGGAAAATGAAGGAAAAATATTCTAGCCCAATGAAGTGAAGGTATTTGACATGAAAGTCAATAATACAGGAGGTAAAATCTGGATTGCTTCAAAGATTGCTTCAAAGATTCAATGTTTCCTGGCTTACATGGTCTGTAGTCCTACTCTGTTCTTAGCTTTCTGACACTGGATTGGATTTTTACACTCTTGAGCATTTGAGATTGGATCCTGTAGGACAATGGCTCCCAACCTTTCCAGTTCTACAGGATGGTAGTGGTGGCAGTGGCAGTGGTGGGAGGGAGAGGGGATGGTTTTGCATGCATCGCAGAGATGGTATTCAGCAGGTTCTGACCAGTTCTGGAGAACCAGTAGTGGAAATTTTGATTGGTTTGGGGAACCGGTAAATACCACCTCTGACTGGAGTTTCCTTCCCCACCATGCCCAGCAAGCCACGCCCACAGAACCAGTAGTAAAAAAAATTGAATCCCACCTCTGATGCATGGATGCTGCTTACATAATCCGGTTACCAATGGGTAGTACCAGGTACCAGGGTGGGGAGTTGGGCACCTGTACTGTAGGGTGCCCTTTCCACTTTGTGTTTATCTAGATAGGCAGACCAAAGGGCCACCTTTTGACACCTGGCGCATAGTTTAAAGCAAAGACTTTTAAAAGTCAGCCTCAACTCTAAGTTACAGTCCCACTGCTTGTCTGTTTGACATTATCCAATGGCTATTTTGTCTTACTTCCAGAGATGCTTGACTTGTCTGGGGTACCAAATATGCACAACACACAAGACAGCAACAACTTTAACACAGTTCATTTCTCTCTCTAATAAAGCAGCTATTCCATGCAATCAGAATGAACATTTATATTTGAACATAACATATTGTTATCATAAATATAATAACACTAAATACATAATAGCTCCTGTGAGCACAGCCGTTTTCAATTATAGCAGGTATGGTAACAATAATTCTGCAATCCCTATCAATCAGTGTTACATACCAATATCAGGCAAGGCAAGCAAAGCAACAAAAAGGTGAAAAGTTCAGGCATAAGTACATTTCAGTCATAAGCATCTAATGCCAGATTTAAATATGGGCCCAAGCTTAAATCTGGCTAAGGTTAATAACAGCTGTAGTCTAAAGCACCTGAAAATTTTGCAATCAAAGCATTCTGTGAATTGAAGTCCACAAGTCTTAAAAGTTGCCAAGTTTGGGGACCCCTGAGCTAGTCTTAGCTGCAAAACAGTCTGGAGTCACTGGTAAGAGCAGCTCAGTGTGGAGAAAAGTTGTGCATCTCCCCATATTCCTTTCTCCGTGAGCAGCCTCGTCCCCTCCTCATTTGTGAAGCGCACTAAGTTTAAAGGTGCTGCGACAGACTGCTCACAGACAGAGGAATATGGGAGACATGCAACTTTTCTCCATACCAAGAGGGCTGTTCCTTCTCTCGCCTCCACTCTTGGCACAGAAAAAAGTCAGTGAGAGCAGCAGTTGAGGAGGTCGGTCATCTGTCCTGGGGCTCATGCTCACCATACCTCCAGGGGGTGGGGGATGCAGTAGCAGCGAGGTGGCAGTGGTGATTCTGGCGGCATTGGGGTTTCTGGGACCAGTCTCCCCTGCCATCCATGCAGTTGCACATGTGGTGCATCGGGGTTTCCAGGGTCTGCTTCCCGCAGCCGCTGTCAGCTCTCCCGCACTCGATCAAGGGGTGTCTTGCTGACACGAGCCTCTCCACGTGTTCTTTACTGCTGTTTTTGGGAGACCAAGAGTTTCCCAGCACAGTGGAAAGCTTCCAAGTCCCACCCCCATCAGAAACGGCTCCCAGCAAGCAGAGAGAAGCAGGATTCAACTTGGCTTGCTTCTCTGCCTGGGAGCCGTTTCTGATGGGGGTGGACTTGGAAGCTTTCTGCTGTGCTGGGAAATCTCTCAAAACAGAAGGAACACGTGGAGAGGCTCATGTAGGCTCCAGCCAGGTTAGCGGCTGCTTCTATCACCTGCTGCTGTTTTTGGGAGAGCAAGAGTTTCCCAGCACAGCAGAAAGCTTCCAAGTCCTCCCCATCAGAAATGGCTCCCGGGCAAGCAGAGAGAAACAGGATACAACCTGGCTTCTCTGCTTGCCTGGGAGCCATTTCTAAGGAGGGGACAGCTCCACTGCAGCAGCAGGTGAGAGAAGCAGCTGCTGACCTGGCCAGTGCCTATACGAGCCTCTCCACGTGTTCCCCGGCAGAAGGCAAGTGGTGGGGGAAAGGCGACCAACAGTGGCGGCAAAAGGCAAGTGGAGGGGGGAAAGGCAACCAACGGTGGTGGCAAAAGGCAAGTGGGGGGCAAGGTGACCAGTGGTGGCAGCAAAAGGCAAGTGGAGGGGAAGGCGACCGGGGCTTGCAGAGCCTCACTCACCCAGGTAGTTCAGTAAAGGCAGGGCTGCAGCAGAAGGCAGGCAGCAATGGCTGGCCTGGCAGTTGCACAAGAGCAGGCTGCAGGCAGCAGTGTTGCACATGCATGCAATGTCACATATGCGTGACAAGGACTGATGGGCAGGCAGCGGAAAAGTGGGTGGAGAGGGTAGGGCCAGCCAGAGGCCTGATTTACCGGTTCTCCGAACTACAAAGAATAATAACAATCGGTTCTACTGATTCCGGTCTGAACTGGTAGAATCCCACCCCTGGTAACAGAGCTCTGCAATGTCATGTTGGCCACATGACTATGGAAATATCTTTGGATAGCACTGGCTCAATGGCCTTGAAATGGAAATGAGTACCATTCCCTATAATTGGCCTTGACCACCAGAGTAAAAACCACAGGGGACTCCTAGTCAGCGTAGTCATTTGGTCATGCTTGGAATTTGGAATAGCAGAACCCTTCTACTGTTTCTCCTACAATGATGATGAATGACCTGCTGCCATTGCAGCCTGTTCTGACCTAGGATTCACAAAATCACGAAACAGACTCCTCATCCTGACAAAACCCCTTTTATTGAAGCTAATGTGAATTCCTCTTATTCACATCCAGCAAAGTCCTGGCAAACAGTCCTTCAAGAGTGATTTACAACTACAGACCTTATCAGGCTTGGAGAGTTGCCAGGCTGATAGCTTCCAAACGCAATGCTATAGCAGAAAATACTTGGCAAAGACTCAGGAACAAATCTTCACTCTACTTAAAGGAACATTGTCTCCTGCAAAAACCACTCCCCCTTCACTCCTCTTTATTCCTTATGGGAGGGGCCATTCACCATCCATCTGTCCCAAGTGGATCCTTGTTCCTTAACTGTTCCCTTCTCCTGGCAGTTCTGCACATGTGTACACTGGCAAGAGGCTCCAGCTGTTTTACTGCCCCGCTGATCTCCGACTCTGAAGGCAGCTGATAACTGTCAGATGGCCCTCGCCCCATCTCTGCCTCTGATGCAGAGCACTCGTCAGAGCCTTCCCCAGACTCCAGGACTGGCCCATGTTCCTCCCCAACCTCCTCATTGTCTGAGTCTGCCACCAGCTCCGCTCGTCACTGGCGGGCCACAACACAGCCTATAAAGAAAGGTATTCAGAGAATTAGCCACAAGATAGAATGAGGTGGTGTAGGGTATGACTTCCAGATTCTCAAATTTGACTGTAAACATGTTATGTTCTCAGACATAACAGATAATAACTATAATCTTATATCCGGATGAAATTCAAGGTCCTAGTATTAACATTCAAAGTCCTACGAGACATGGGTCCGGGTTATTTATGGGAGCATCTACTGCCGGCATCGAATACCAACCACCCTGTACGAACGCACAGGCAGGGACTTCTCGGGGTGCCGTCTGCGACTCAGTGTCAGCAGTATCCCGGGGAAGGGCCTACTCTGTAGCAGCTCCCGCTCTCTGGAACCAACTACCTCTGGGGCTCCGCCTGGCCCCTGACCTCCACACCTTCTGGTGCGACCTAAAAACCTGGTTGTTTGAACAGGCTGGGCTGTGGTGACTCCTTGGGGAATGGGTGTTTTATTTATTACGGGTTTTTTAGTTTAATTTGGCTTGTTGTAATTTAATTCTATTTTAGTTAATCTAATTTATTGTGCTGTTTTTATCTGTGAGCCGCCTCGAGTCCTTTTGGAGAGGGGGCGGCATACAAGTTATAATAATAATAATAATAATAATAATAATAATAATAACCAAGGAGCAACAATCTAATCCAAAGGGCCTTGGTGGCTCAGGCTGTTAATTGCCTGCACCTTAAGTTCCAGCTGCCTACAACTGCTGTAGGCTCGAATCCCACCAGGCTCAAGGTTGACTCAGCCTTCCATCCTCTCGGGGTAGGTAAATTGAGGACCCAAGATTGTTGGGGGCAATTAGCTGACCTTGTAAAAATGCCGCTTAGTAATAAGCAGGCATATACAATGGAATGAAGGTTATTGCTGAGCACACTGGGTTGTATCCCAAAAATTGTAAGCCGCCCTGAGTCTCCGGAGAAGGGCGGCATATAAATGTAATTAAAAAAAAAATCCATACCCCAAAGAAAAAACTATGTAGAATTTAGTTACATTCCCCAAAAGTTGTTTAATAGTCAGATTTTGATAGACAGATTTTACTCACAGTGAAATTTTAATACTATGTTCTGTTCTGTTAAATACTATTATTGGATGATACATACACATCATCTTAGCAAAATAGTCTCAAATCAAGAACACATGGACCAAAGTAGAAGTTTACTTAAGCAATCTTATGACTATTTTCCTTCTTATATAATATTCTGCTAATATTTTTCAATATAAGAGTGGGTAATTGACTTTTTTCTCAGTCTCACCAATAAAGCCAGAATTAGATATAATCTCTCTTTTATTTTATTTGTTTGCTAACAGTTTAAGTTTGTGTTTCTTGAATAGATTCATCAGTAAGGATTTTACTGGTGAATTCTCTCATTGGAACAGGACTTTCCTCAACTGATTATATTGTGATCTCAAGGAACTTTCTGCCTTTCCTACAAAAGTTTTACTTAGACCAGAGGTGAGATAATAATTTTCCCAAGGGACAACATGAGAAACTGGAATTGTTGTGAAAGAGCTGAACCAATGGCTGTGAAGGTAGGCATGCACATACATAAGTTGAAAAAAAAACCCTTTAAAAACAATGCAATTGTATTGTGTGCATAGCATAAACTTATTTACATTTAATTTCTAATTGACATCATGTGGGCCATGTAAGGACAACCAAAGGGCCAGATGTGGCCTCATGGCCATAAAATGCCCAGGTCAGACAGTCAACCTGCTAGGATTAACTTCCTAGTATTTCATTGATAAGAGCACTTGACAAGAGCACTTTATTGATCTTAAATGTTACTGTTAATGAGCAAGTTTTTAACCAAAGTCTTAATTTCTTTAGAATGATTATATAAAATAATGGAATAATGACATGTCAAACAAAGAAGAAAGGTAATGCAGTACATAAAAACTTGTATTAAATTGTTTCGCATTATGGCATCGTATTCATTTTAGAAGGTAGACTAGATCCATCCCTTGAAATCCAGGACTGCAAGACATACAAGGTAAGTGTCCAATAGTGTTAGTTTTCGTCATTCTGTTGTTTACTATACAACATGTGAAAAGTGTAAACAAGAAACAATGAAGTATCTTCTCCTAAGCATGAAAGATTAACAACAGAAGAGTTAATATTTAATTTAGGGAAAAAAAGTAACTTTAGAGAATTTGTATATCTTTATTCAAATATTTAGAAAAGTGCCACAAAGAAGTTAGACAACAATTGTTATCTATTAGGAAAAGGACAAGAGACAGTTGGTTTAAAGAGCAGGAATGTGGGCTAAGATTAGATACCAGTCAGAATTCTTTACTGTAATAATAGCTGTCTAAGGAAGCAGTGGAATCAATTTCCTTGCAGATGTTTAAGAGGACAAGTAAACACTTGTTAGGGGTCATGTGGGTACAGTAAATTCAGTATATGAAGATTGGTCTAGATCAGGGAAGGATAGGATCTGATAGGATCTATTGGTTTGGGAGTTATTTGCTGTAAATCTGCAACAAGTTCTGATTCTTAATAGTGTAAAAATGCATCCAGGCTTTTTAAATTAGATTGCTGAAATAAAGAAAACTTTGGCTAGATTTCTGTGTGTGAAACAAAGAGGCATCTAATTCTGATACTGAAAATTGATCCCTGTTGTTTTATTTTAAAGTTAATAAGTTTTATAGACAATAAAAGCAATGTGCAGGGTCTAACATCTAAAGTTTAGATGGCTCCTGGATTTCAAATGTAAATGCTTTTGTAGAATTTGTGGTGTACTAGGATTTGTACAATAACCTGCCCTTTTTACACATGTGTGCAGCAAAACGTAGTGACTGGAATAAACATTTTACTACTATCTCCATTATTATATAATCATTGCATTGGGAAAATGGTTGCAGTAGAGTTAAGATTATCAGTGGGTGTTGTTAGTGATTTCGTTGTAAAGTATGCCACAAGACTGTCACTTAAATTTCAATAACTATTTTTAATGCCCAATTACCAAAAAGATCGTCCTTCCACTTTCCTTCCTTCCCCCTCTATCAATGGTTACCTTTTTTGTATTTCAACCTTGTGTACCAATAATTTTCAATGATCTTAAACAACTAACCTGATAGCTGACCATTGATTTATTGGTTGTTAGTGCAGGTAAGCCTGACCATCTGTAGCTAATGACATAACTGAAGAATATAAATTTAGTACAGAGTTTGCTTCTGATAGCTTTTCAGGAATGCCTTCCATTAATTTGATTTGATTTGTTTGACACATTTGTTTCTTTTGATCATGACAGTTTAACTTATTTTTAAAAGCACTTTATTTAAAATATATTAAAATGTTTTTATATTGCCTCCATCAGTACCCAACAAATATAAACCTTAGTAGTTACTTTTTCTATGTAGTAGCTAGAGGACTGTAGCATACATGATTCAGTACATCAGTTTTCCCCACATTTTTTTCCAAGTTATACCCAGTTGCAGACCCCAAAGTATATTACACCAAGACCTGTCTTTTCATGGCAGCAGGAAAGAAATCTGTGTAAACATGAACTGCAGGCAGAACATAACATTACTGAAAAATTCTTGATGGACCCTTTTCATTCAAAAGAAACCTTTATGTCTGACATCTCCAGTACTTTTTGATAATTTATTATGCAAATAGCTGTTGGTATCAGAATTAACCCAGGAAAATTATTTTTCTTACAATAATTGTTCAGATATGTTAAAGGTTTGATACAGATGTATAAAATTATCTTTCTACCAGTGATCCTTAGATACAGCTGTATGTGTATTGCTCAAGAACTCCATATATTCATGTTGGAATTCCTTTTATTTTGTGTGACTGATTAGCTGCTCTATGATCCAAATTAATTGGAAATAGCTCTTCATCCTCTTTATCATTTCTGTGCATTTGCTAAAACAGATGTCAGGAAGTAGATGTTCTAGTGTAAGAGAAACACTCATAATTAAAACCAGAAGTCTTTTATGACTAAAACTTGAACTTGATTATTTTTTAATTTCAATCTTCATATCACAGTGTAACAGTAACAAAAAATACATGCCATTAACAAAACAAAGCAGGAGAACCACACCCTCACCCAAATTCTCCTTTAGACTCATTGCAATTCTAGAGACTAGAAGAAGACTGAAATGTTGGCTGGCGGTCCCTAGGAGTAGGGCCTTCTCTGTGGGAGTGCCCACTCTATAGAACCAGCTTCCCCTGGAGCTTTGATTGGCCCCCAACCTCCGTTCTTTCCGCCGTGGCTTAAAGACCTAGTTATTCAAACAAGCCGGCCTAGACTGGGGGGGTGGTCATAGTTTTAAATGTCATCTTACAGGGTTTTAGATAACTTATTTGGTCAAATTGGGTTTAATAATTTTTTAATTCATTTTAACTTTTGTATTGTGTATTTTTTATGATGTGAGCCGCCCTGAGTCCCTAGGGAGATAGGGCGGCATACAAGACCAAATAATAAATAAATAAATTCCTTAACATAAAATCCATATGAAATGACGAGCAATCATGCCTAACATGTGGTCAGAGCAACAGGACAGTTGCTGTCTTATAATTATAATTCATTTTGTTTTTTTAATCCAGAGTTGTTCTGCACTAGGGCTTACTCTTAGCAACTGCTTGGACTAATCCCTGCAATTTTTTTTCACAAAAGTTTGGGACGTGGTTTGACATTGTTCCCTTCCTAGGATTGATAGAGAATGCTCAAGATCACTCAGCTAGCTTTGTGCCTAATGTGGCACTAGAACTCACGATCTCTTAGTTTCTAGATTGGTGTCTTAACCACTACACCAAAATGGCTTGCAATTATATATTAACAGCATACAAATCTCCTCCCAGCACTGACTGGCAGTACCATCCAACTCTGCACTGTGGCCATAATTGTGGATGAAAAAAGTCAGGTTTTCAAAGCAATGATATAGAGACATGTGCACAGGTAACAGCAGGTAACATTTATCCCTGGATGCTGCACACATACAAGCTCCTTTCAAGATCTATCTGGAGACTGTTCACTACACTACTGTTCACTACTGTTCACTACTGTTCACTACTCTTCACTACTCTTCACTACTGTTCACTAAATGCTAACTTCTTCCAGTCTTGATTCATGCATGTTTGGTTGCTTAACTTAGTAGCCAATATAGACAAGAAAATACCAAGGCTACTTTTTATGCAATGGTTTTTCAGAGAAGTCATTTTTTCATCTAGCTCTTGATTGGAGATGCAAGAGGGGTCAGCAAGTGTCTGTACCTAAGGTATATTAGTCACTCTTTCTGTAATGTTTGTCCCTGCTACAACAACATGCCCTCTTTTTGCTTATACACCGATATTAATTTTAGAGGCAAGGAAAGTAATCCATTGCTGATGAGTTGGCATTCCTGGACACATTTGATAGCAAATATGCCAGGGATGTTAGGGAGGGAATCTTATAGCTCAAATGATGCCCAAACATCAAAAGGTTTAGGCCCATCCCCCATTGAAGCTCCTGGGTAACAATGACAGGAGGTGTCTGTGTACCAGAAGGAAAAGCTTACAAAGAGTGGCTGCCTTTGGAAAGAGAAGCCCCTGTTAGCAGCCGGAAGCATTGGTGCTGAAAGCAATCACTGGTGTCAAGAACTTTCTGAGCTGAGCGCTGCAGCTGGTGGCAATAAATAGCATTCTAATAAAGGGGGATGTTCAACTCATGACATAAGCGAATACTGTTTCAACCAGAAAAAGTAATTTATGGAGCTGCATGTGCCTGAAATGGATTTTCTTCCCAGTCTCACACTTTTACATTTGCATGTTAAAGAATGGCTAAGGTTTCAAAGGCTGGGAAAGACCCAAATTTTATAAAAAATGAAATGACCCAAATGAAATAAAAAAGGGAAACGCGTCCTTTTTTAATACCTGGTGTCTTTAGAGCTTCAGCCCTAAAAAAAATAAAAAATAAAAACCCAGACAGGTGCTGTTCTCATTGTTGGTTAATATTTTACACATTGCTCAACAGTAATTCCAGGGGTGGGATTCAACTGGTGGTACTACCGGTTCAGTCACTACGTTTTGCTGCACACATGTGTAAAAAGCCTTAAGCTGTGCCGCCTGGACACTGAAAAGCACTGCGCATAGGTGTGCAGTGTTTGAAAAGCCTTTTTTCCTGCTTTTTCAACCTCAGCTGAGCAAAGCAGCTGAAAAAGCAGGAAATAAAGGACAGGTAAGAGCCCGGGTGGGCAGGTGGGCCAAACAGCAGCAAACACAGAACCGGTTTGGTGTCTGCTGCTCTTCAGAGCTACCAGTTCTATAAAGCCGGGCAGAACCAGTAGCATCCCACCCCTGAGTAATTCTTTTTCTTTTTTCTTTTACTTGTTCCCACTAGGATTTTTAAAAACCCTCCTAAACTCTCCTGGCTCACCAACTATCATGTCTGTCTGCCTGTTTTCCTTCCTTCCCTTCTCTAGCAATAACTTCCACACCATGCATATTAAAGCATTTCCACTCAAAACTGGCCATTTGATGCAAAGAAGGCAATGATCTGCAGCAGAAGCACTGCAAGAGAGAGCAGGCAACTGACAACATGATTTCATTCATTCACAGCACTGGCCAATATGTATTTACTTAGCAGGAAATCCCACTGAGTTAACTTGAGCTCACTACTGAGTTCAGTGGGGCTTACAAATAAATAGACTTTGGATTGCAAGCACAGCACATTTATGGCAGGGAACTACAATCCTCACTAGCCTCTGTCAGCAAGGCCAAAGGATGGAGAGTCTGGCATTTGCAGTCCCAAGCTTTTGAGGTTTCCTGGTTGATATTCTTCCTTCCTTTCTTCTGCCATGGAAATCAAGGAGGTTCCCAGGCCCAGGCTGCTGCTATTTGGACATTGGCTAGACTCACACCTGCTTAGCTTTAGCCAAGTGGTTTAATCATATACTCTTAGACCAGAATCTAAATGCAGGCAAACCCAAACCCGTTTGACCTATTAACTCATTGACTTCTCCACAGTAAACAAGTTACTAGTTTTGACAGACTCAGTGGTTGACTTAAACTTACACTGCTGTTTTTTGTTATGCCTTATATTTATTCCATATGTTTGTTCTCTTTCATAATTATTGTGAAATACAGCCATTTCATATACTGTATCATACCCACTGGGATAAACATTGTGAACAGGCTACCAAAGGAATTTTCCTTGGATTTAAAGTTTTCTACTGCTGAAAATGAGGATAGGGGAAGAGCTTTTCCATTCAGCCCTCCCTACTTAACTGAGCATAGAATCCTTTCGAATCACAGCACAGAGAAAGACCAATTTAGTTTCTGCTGGGTGATCTGGATATCCAAATCAGTAACAGTCTGAGCATTAAGTCTGTATTTGAGATGCTGTTCTGCCATCTTCAAAAGCCAAGCATGGGCTCACCATATATTTGAATTGGATTAGAGCAGGGGCGTCAAGCTCGTGACAACACGTCATGTGACATATTGCAACTTTTCCCCCTTCTCTAAACGGGGGGTGGGCGTGGCCAGCGCATGACACATCTGGTCTGTGGGCCGCAAGTTTGACACCCCTGGATTAGAGGAAGGATCCCTGCATGCTTATGTGATACTTCAAACTAAAATCCAATAAAGTTTATAAATAAAGAAGTGGTATTTCCCAGTAACATAATGGAATTCCAAATGAAGTTTTCAATATTTCTCACTTTAATATACTAAATATTGTGTATAGTATTGCATGTCAAAATTCCAAATAATTTCATCTGGAATAGACCCATTGGAAAACATTAAATGATAGTAAGTCTTCCCTAATCTTATATCAAGAAGTCTATTGGCTATAGCTTCCAGAATGTAGGATAGATGCATTCACATGTTGGAAGGATGAGGGCTACTTGGAAGAGGTAATACTGGTACAAAGTGGGATGGACAAAAGAGAATATCTTGTATAGGGTGGAATCAGCCTATTTTTCTGCTAGAACTTTATGTGGGGCAGTTTTAATGGACCCATGTTATTTTGGGCTTATGCCACAGTTTTCCTGTATTTTGGTCTCAATAAGGCAGGGAGCAATGATCAGAAATTGCATTAAGAAATTGCATTATTTTGAAGCTTGGGAGCTTCAAAAAAGTTTGGGCGGGTCATATATAACCCTGGAGTCAAAAGTTGTGGTTTTATGATGTCAGCTAACATGCCTTGTTAGGAATAATAAAGAATGTGCACAGAAGTGTATGCAGATTGGGGAACAGATTGTAGATATACAGTATGTGTCAGATAGTCTAGTTTGGGTTTTTCCTGAAAAACTACAATAGAAGGCTGGCCTGACTTTTGGAGAGTGGGCATGGTAGGTCACATATCTTCTCAGCCATCACTAGCTCTTTGAAGATATCAGTCTTCATATTCTTGGGAAGGAGTTCATTCTTCTCAATTATCCTGATTACTATATGAACATAGGTCTCTTTCCCCTTCCCCTCCTCACAGAAGATTAATTGAATATTTTGCACAAAATAATCTAGAAGCTCAAAAAGGTGTACAGTTATTTCACCCAGGCAGAGGCCATTACTATACCAAACGGGTACAGTCAGGGATGCATTGAGCAAAGGAGAGTGATTGCTGTGGAGAGACCATCTGCTTATCTATCTTCCTTGGTGAAGGCTACAGCTGCCAACTCCTTTACTAGATCAGGTTTAAGCCAACGCAACTGGATAAAGTCAGCCAGTTTCCTGTGTGGTTCTTTTTAGGGTTTAGGCTTTCTCTTCAGATCTTAATTTAGTTGCAGTTTTAATAAAGCTATTCCACTCCACTTCTGATGCCTGCAACTTTATCTTTTACAAATGATGAACACTCATTGTCCAATTAAGAAACTCAATCCAAACAAATTATTGTCAATTTAGTTGGTCCTACTTGTCTCCAAGCCAATGGCTGATGAAGATTACACCAATTTATTTGGCCTAATTTGTTAGGAATAGACATCTTGGGACTAAGGCCATGAAATATAAGCATTTTCTAAAGCACTGTGGTTGCAATTCTGCATTCACTTATGCTCTCCTTTTTTTCCAATAATTGATTGAGACCATTTTGTTTCATTAAATTTTCAGTGTATTCTAATTTTATCACGTTCTCTTATTATGCTGTTTAAGCCATCTGACTTGTTGCTGGTGGAAACATAATTCCCCGAAGTCATGCATACTTCCTAATACTCTTCTGTTTGGCCACCAAGGAAATAGAATCTGGACCAGATAGAGTTTCACTCTGATCCAGCAGGATTCCCCTTACGTTTAGAAATTGCAGCTGCAAACAGTATTAAATTCCAGTGGTAACTGTTGACAGCTTTTCTTATCATAATGCTAAATTCATTGTCTGAGGGTGACTTCTTCTGAACTCAAAAAAGGCACTGCTCACAAACAAGAGACATCCTGGTGGCATCCTGAGCTGTCAACTTGTTTGTGGGAGTGATGGAATATAGCAAGGTTTCTCAACCTTGGCAGTTTTAAGATGAAGTCCAGACTTCTCAAAGTTTCTAAGGTTGAAAGACATGGAATAGAATATTCTGGCAAGGATCCTGACTGACCAAGTGGCAACAGTGATGAGGAACACTCCATATCTTTTTTTCCATGCACCATTTGTATATCATGAAATGCATAAGCACATTTCAGTTAAGGCCAAGTTAATTTCCATAAAAGAAGCCTGAATGCCATATTAGTCAAGGAATGTTGTTTTAAATTGTAGCAACAGAGGGGAAAAAAGTAACATAAAGGCAAAATACTAGAAGGGAATAATTGAAAGGAACTGAACAAATGTAGTGCTGAACATTTTCTGTTGCTATAGTCTTTGCTTCTAAAATTGTTTGAAGAGAATTGGGTCCATTGTAAAATCTGAATTCAGATCTCAACTTCCTTAAAAGTTCAAGGTTGTTGTCATCAGAGCCTTTTCCTTTTATTATTTGGTCTCATCTCTAACATAAATTCCTATGTTTTGAGGTAACTCCAATCAGATGTTTGTAAGATCCAAAGCAAGACCAATGCAGTAAAAGATGAAATAAAATATGTCTGGGAACAGAATTTAATAAGATTCTGCAAGTGATGTAACCATAATTCATCAGGCACTGTTGTATGTGAGTGTGTGTGGCGTGTATGTGTGTGTGTACCACAATTGTAAGCAAAGCCAATTAAAAGGAATAAAAGATCTGCCGGAGCTGTAATTGTTGAATTACAACCAGAATTAATACATAATATGTTCTAATTGCCTTTTATTATAAGCATCTCTCCATTTCTAAACCTGACTCCTCCCTTTCACTGTTATTGTTTAAAAATTCCTGCCCTCAAGAAAAGCCACATCTTAGCTTACGGGAATGGTTTTCAGACCCTTTTCTTTTTTTTATAGCAATTGATTTTCTGAGGCGCCCTTAACAGTTTGCAAAATCAGTATCAATTAAATTGAATTCATTTCACCTGTAACCAAGTGACAGGTTATTTTGCTGTTTAGATTTGTTGTTTCTTTTAAAGAAAACTATTTTATATTCTTTTAAACTTGTGCATCATATTTTTGTCCCTTTATATACTATAAATAAAAATAATAATTTTTCTCATCTCACCATAGCCAAGTAATGTGTTATATGTTCTGCAAGACTTCCCAAAAGTCAACAGTGTCATTTTGCATTTGAATACATGGAAGCAAATATAATGTGTGTATAGCAAGGCTATCAAACTCCCGGCCCGTGGGCCAGATGCATCATGTGCTGGCCGTACCCATGCCCTGTTTAGCGAAGGGGGGGAAAGTCCCAATATGTCATGTGATGAACTGTGTTGGTGTGAGTTTGACACCCTTGGGGTATAGTAATAAAATCCCAGCTCTGACTTAACAATGGCTTGTTTGTGCAATAAGGGCATTGCTATCTAGCAAAGGAGTGCTGATATTTCTATCAGTACTCTGATTTTAAAGACCAATGTTGGTAGGCTTTGATCAGTAAAGTTGCTGGACATTCAAGAGCTATTTGATTGCCTGAATTGTTTCCACTAACTCTGCTCCTTACTACTCCCATGGAGCACTTAAATGAATCAAATTGCTATTAGTAGTGGCAAATGATTGCAGCTTATGGCATCACTGCATGAAATGCCATTATAGTATCAGTGTTGGTAGAATGGCCACTGTGGGTTGATCTGTCACATTACATTCCTTCTGCAGCAGTCCACTCACCAACCTCCCACCTTTTATCAAATTTATGCCAATATTTCAAGAGGTTTTTTTTTACTTCTCTTAATAACTATAGATCAATGAGAAAGGGGTCGAAGGCTTTAAATTCTTACTTAATGTAATTCTAAAAATGGTCTTGTTCATAAAGTTAAATATATCTTGAGAAAGCAATGAATTTTGCCCTAATTTTAGCTAGGATATGTAAGTCACATTTCCTTGCATGGCATCCTTTATTGATTGACTTCTCCTAACTTTGAGTCAAGGCTTCAAGGTTTCCCATGTGAAAAGCAAGCATGGCAACATCTTGAAGACTTGACAGATTTCAAATGGCTCAGCTGATTATACATCAAATATGAGCTTCTGATAAAGAATTCTAAAAAGATGTTTAAGCTAAGAGGTTAATATCATGCCATCTGGAGAAGCACTGGCACTGACAAAAGTAGCTCTACAACTCAACTACCCTTTCTAGGGGACCACTAACACTCTCTCACACACATGCACACATGGGATGCTTTCAATGCAAAATGTTACACAGCTCAGAGCAACAGTTCAATGCCTAACCAGTCATGACTGGCAGCTCCAATATAGCCAAAAAAACAGCCCAATAAACAAAAGCAGGTCTTCTAATCCTATTTTTCTGCTTCCTGAGATTTATTACATTTTGACAAATGATCATTTATGTTGGTCTGACAATTGGAGAATTTATGAAAGAGTGCTATTTGACTAAAGAGATGAGCTGAGCTATAAAAGAACCATTAGTCACAATGACACCATTTGAGAACTGTTCTTAAGAAACTAGTTTTAGTTTTGTCTTCTTTTCAGAAAGGAGCAAACATAGAAGCCAAACAACATTTATTTCCGTGTAACAAGCTTCTGACATCCCTCACCAAGAGAGCTTGCTGAAACCCGCGCTATAGGCTGCTATTTCTTTCCCACCTGTCCCTTGCTTCTATTTCAGCTGTACATGACTTCCCCAAAAAAGCATAACACAAAGTCATATTTTCCAGTTGAAAGAAAAGCTTCCAGCTGGATACTGAGATGAAGCAGAACAGAATTTCCATTTGACTACAAAACTATTCTTGTATCAAACTAGCAATACTTTAAAAAGTGCACATATTAATTTTATTCCAAAAAGTGTACTTGAATGTAAAAGTAGTTTTTCAAACTAAATTTTATTAGAGCTTGTGACAGACACATTCTTAAATGTATACATACATGCACCCTCCTTTGATTTAGATGAGCTATTTTATATATTATATATACTTTAAATATACTTTATATAAAGTATAAGGATATACTATATTAAAATGGAAGGGAAATTGCAAGCAGCCAAACTCACAGTTCTGTGGGATAGGAAAGTAAGGTCCAGAATTTTCAACAAGCATAGGCAATAGGAATTCTGGGAAATGCAATCTGGACATATGTAGAAAGAACCAGGATGCTGCAGGTTGCTCTAGTTTTACTGATTGGTTATTCCTATTAATTGGTGATGCTGTTTCCTATTAATTATAGCTCTCCTATGGTCAGAAACATGCTACTTGATAGTTTGAGGACTTCACCAGGACAGACTTCAAATTGATTGGTGTGTGATTTCCCTCTCTGAAGATGGGGATGAATTTTGCTTTTCTCCCATGTTCTGGAGTCTCACCCATCCTCTAGGACAGTGATGGCAAACCTATGGCACATGTGCTACAGGTGGCATGCAGAGCCATTTGTGCCGGCATGTGAGCTGCAGGCAAACTTACCTCACTGGGCATGTATGGGCCTCACAGCTGATTTTTGGCCGGTTTGAAGCCTTTTTTGGCCTCCCAAAGGCTTGAGGAAGGCTTCTGCAGGCTTCTGCAGGCTTTGCAGGCCGAAAACTAGCCCCATTTTGTCACTTCCTGTTTTTCCGAAAATACTGGAAGTGACGAAATGGGGCTAGTTTTTGGCCTGCAAAACCTGCAGAAGCCATCCACAAGCCTCTGGGAAGCCAAAAAAGGCCACAAACCAGCCGAAAATCAGCTGTGAGGCACAGTGCAGGTAAGGGGGTGACGGGTTGGGTGGGAATTACGCGCGCATGTGTAGGGGGCGTGGGGGATGGCGCATTGCCTTCTGGGTGCTGACACATGAGTGCGAGCGTGCAAGCACCTGCACAATTTTTGGCACAGGAGCCCAAAAAGGTTAGCCACCACTGCTCTAGGAATTCCCAAAGATTACCAGAGTGGAAATGAGAAAGTATCCTTTTCAAATGATTATGGCTTCTGTTTTGGCCAGTCATATAGATTCTTAAGGAAAAGGTTATCTAATTTATGCAATGTTGTCCCCAAAGCAAAGTGAAATAATTTTCATTTTTCTGTTTTTTGTCATCCTTCCCTTCTGCACCCCGCCCCCTGCACATGCCCTGATGATGATTTTAAGAAAAGCCTTTCTGTCTTATTTCAAAATAGTTAGGAAAGTAATATAACTGCTTAGATGGTCTGGTATATCATTTGCTAATGAATGAGGATCAGATACTTGGGAATCATTCAATACTTCTCATAACATGAGCTGTACAATTTTGGCTGTCTTTTTCTAGTATATCACAAATTTGAAAACAATGGGAAAAAATGTCACAATACACTGAGCAAGTTATATTTCCGAACTATTTATTGGTCTGTCAGTCTAATGATCTACCAGTCATTTATCTTTGCTCTGGATTCATTTATCAGAGAACTAATTCTATCTGCCACTCGATTGTATTAAATCTTAGCATAATTTTCGTTGTGCCTATAGCATATATTTATGGCAATTCATGAACAATCTAAAGAAGCATCTTAAGAGCTTTATGCAGTGAGCAAAATTAAGCTACATATGTAGAACAGATCTGCTCTTGGTATAAATCAGTGTTAAACTCCATTGCAGTAAATCAGGAAACTTTGATTTACACTAGTGAGGAGATCTTGCTCAATATCCCTGCAGGGAATCAAACCATATTTAACCCTGGATGTGATAGAGTGTTGCTTGCATTTTTAAAAATTGTTTTGTCTGGTAAGTACGGATTTCAAATAAAAATATAGCAAAGTATTTAAAAAAAGCAAAAACAAGAAAACATTTTTAAAAATGTTCCTTATAATGCCCTGGCAATCCGACTACAGTTTGCCACTGTGCACGCTTTACAAGCTGCCCTTCAATCTGGACCCCTGGAGAGGTTTCCAAAAGTGGGGGAGGAGAAAACAGAGAACAATAAAAATTTAGAAAAGGGAAGCAGTCATGGATTGTTTCCAGCATGCTTTCACGGGAAGTATTCTCAAGCAATTTTAAACAACTCAAAATCATATCCTAAACCAGAGCATGAGAAATCTGTTAACAGATTGAGTAAAAGCAGATACAACATGGTAGATTTATTTCAGACCATCAGATTTCCATTAGGCATAAATGAAGGAGGAAACAGCGTATGTTCACCCTTCTTCACCAGTTTTTCAATATTAGGACAACAGCAGCCTTGGAATTAGTATTTTGAGCTACTAATATAGGTATTATCATACCTATAGTAGCCATTTGGAAAGATAATCAGCTTCAGTTGGACTGATTATTATTTATTTATTTATTATTTATTAATGAGACTTGTATGCCGCCCCATCTCCGAAGACTCAAGGCTCACAACTAAAACAACAAGAACAATAAATAGTTAAAAAAGAATTAAACTAACAAGCCCCATTGAAATATAATTACATAAATACATAATAAAAACCATAATAAAACCCGCCCCCCCAAAGGGTCATAGCCCGGCTTGGTTAAATAACCAGGTCTTCAATTCACGGCGGAAGGCGCGGAGATCAGGGGCCAGGCGGGGTCCCGGGGGGAGTTGGTTCCAGAGGTCAGGGGCCGCGATAGAATAGGCTCATCATCGGGGGACCGCCAAATGGCATTGCCCAGCCGACGGGACCCCAAGGAGTCCTTGCCTATGTGATTGTACTGGGCGGTTAGTACTCAATGTCGGCAGGAGTTGCTCCCTTAAATATTGCGGACCCATGTCATGAAGGACTTTGTATGTTAAAGTTAACACCTTGAATCTCACCCGGAGTGCAACCGGCAGCCAATGCAGACAGCGCAGGAGGGGGGTAACATGGGAGAACCGGGAAACTCCCATCACCACCCACGCCGCCGCATTTTGCACCAGCTGTAATCTCTGGATGGTATGTAATCTCCGGATGGTATGATTATCATGTTTGCAAACCTGTTATTTTAAAAAATAAATTCCTTCCTTCCTTCCTTCCTTCCTTCCACAAAACACTCAAATTTGATAACTGAGCCTTTGATTTGATAAATAAAAATGCTCAACTCCTCTCTTCTCCCTCTTCTCTCATCCATGATCCTTTCTCCATTCCCTGCACTATTTGATTGGAAATGCTATAGTTAATGCTAACCAAGATTTATGTCCATTGTTTAAAATGTAGCCTATAGTTAATAGGTTTGCCAAGTATAGTTGGTTGCATGGGAGAAACCGGTGGGAATAGAAAGAGTAGCATTAGTTTGTTTGCTAGAAACAAATTACCTTTTTTTTTTCAAGGAGCAGAGTTACAGATGAAGCCAGACAGTTAAGCTTAGAGGTGATGTGCCAGCAAGTTTCTCAAGGCTAGTCCTGGGGAAAAAAAGAACATCCAATTATAGACGCATGGAAAGCTTCCATCTTTGACCACAAACATCTTCTAGCTTAAATGAAAGGACCAGAGGGAGAGAGAGAGAGAAAAAAAATCCAGAAAAACGTTTTAATCTTCTTAATTTGAGTTCACATACTGTTGTATTGTTGAATAAATCTCAACAGTGGTTTCATACATAAGCCAGGAGAGTTTGAAAAAAATTAAGATGGTGCTTGTCCCTGTGGAAATCAAAGCCCTCTCCCTTTGTGATTGGTTGATTATATGTCATCAAATAAGTTCAGCGCTTACTGATTAATTGATAGCTTCTCTCCATGATAATCTTTCCCTAACCTGATCCTTCCGTCAACCAATAGTGCACTTGTAACTGATTCCACCTTGGTGCTACTCATTCTCCTCCTTCCTTCCACTTTTCCTAGCATTGTAGACATTTCCAGAGAACTAGGACTTCACATACTGTATCCAAAATAAGATAATTTGAGTCTGTTCATTGTGTCTCGAGTGGGTTGATTTGTTTGATGATCCTTTTGTTTTCCCTTATCTATCTATGGTATTGTCCAAGAGTTTTCTCCAACATCAAAGTTCAAAAAGATCAATACTTTTTTTACCCTGCTTCTTTAAAGTCAAACTTTCACTTCTACAGACTGTCATGGGAAAATCCATTGCTTGATCAATTCTCTATTTTTTTGTAGATACAAACATATCCCAGCTCTTAATATCTTTCCCAGGCCTTCATTGCTACCCCACCAAGTGTTAGTCTGCAGCATATTTCTTGATTGCCTTTATGGTGGAATTGTGTCTTCATGTGATTCGTTTGGTAAAATACAGGAGTAATTTATCACGGCCTTTCCCCATGCAGTATGAAATGATGCCTTTGCTGTTGTCAATAAAGTGATAGTTTGCTTCCAATATCTTCTTGTATCACTGCTGCCCAAATTAGCTGCACAGCTGAGATGACCTTCCTACCTTGGGTGACCTGGCTGGGACTATATACTCTTGTCACACATTCATATGCTCATCCTTCCCATGAACATCTCTCCCTAATACAACGAGGAAGATCAGCAGGGCTTGAGGTGAATGGATAAGCTTTTGTACTTGCTCACAACCCTCCTTCGATTGTAGTTTTGCAATCTTGATTTTTTTTTGCTTCTCTACTACCCCTGCCAATTGGTAGGATCCCTTTGATTTGCTAAATTCTGATTTGTCCCAATATGCCAAGCCAGAATATTATGGCTTAGTATGGAGTGGGAACCAAAGCTCTGTGAAAAGTAGGTCTGTGGTTGAATAGTGAGTCTGTGGTTGAATTGGTTCCCAGGATTGTCCTAGCCAAAAAACCAGACTACAAAAAATGTTGCCCTTTCCCTGGAGATAAGAATTTTTGGATTCTGGTACCATCCTGGCTTCTATTTTTACAGTATAGTTTTATGCATTGTTATTCAGAATAAGTTAGATCAACAATTCTTATTGCCAAGTAAGTGCAAATAGGCTTTACACCTTTTGCATTTCAGTTATAACTTCAGATCTCCTTATCATTACATCAATTGAATGAAAGCCCTGGATGCCAATTCCTATGCATAATAGCCCTGCTTTAGGCTAATATCTAGAGCACCTTATATAAAACAACTGTTTTTGTTATTCCTTAGCCAAAATAAGATTGCAGGATCAGATAGTGGCACAAGGTTTATAGATAGGATTCATGTACCATTACTTATTCTATATAATCAAATTCTATTAATACATTATGCAATATAAAAAAGTATGTGAGTTTGGTTGTGACTTAGAAGCAAATAAATAAATTAGTTAGTTCTCAGTCATTATTTGGGCATCAGCAGAATAGATTCACTGCTGAAAACCATTTGTAGCATGTTATTTTGTTGAGTCTATGCTAAGATCCTGAGTGTCATGCCCTTGGTAGAGTCGGACTCTGAGGGAGAGGAGGAATAACTGACAGGGAGTGGAGGTGTGGCTCCGGAAGTTGTGGAGGAGGCTGGAGAAGGGCAGAGGCCGGCTGGGCAGTCAGAGGAAGAACCAGGCCCATCCCTTCTGCATCCTAGGACACATAGGGAGGAACAGAGAAGGCAACAACTTGGCTTACGAGAGAGGAAGCAGCTATGATCCTCCTCATTGGTTGCAGCTGCGGAGACTAGTATATAAGAGAGACGATTACAACACAGTGTTGCCAGAAGCAAAGGGTCTGTTATTTTGGGTTGAAGTTATCTTGGTTGGCGTCCTTCCAACAGACTGTGCCTTGTTATCTCCTTGAATTTGGTAATTACTTATCCTGGTCCGTTGTGGAAATTTCATCATTGTAGTTTGTTTGGTTTTTTATTTCACCTCTATCTGCTCATTAAGTTCAGACTGTATTGCTTTCTTTTGAAGACTATTTTTGAGTATGTTTTATCTCAAACTGAGAATTATTGAACAGTGGGTCCAAGTTGGAGGCATTAAAGGACATTTATTACTTTTTGGATTTTGTTACATTTGTATTACGCTCTGCGTCATCACACTGAGAAACAAAATCAACCTAGGGAATAGACTTATAGTAATCTAGAAAGCACGTAGTAAGTAGTTTACACAGTAGTGAGTTTGCACAGTACACATACAATAAATACTGCACATTGAGTAAAACAATCACTTATCTTTCCCTCCCTCCCTGTATTACTTTCTGATATTCACATGTTTTAGCACCCCCACACAATCATGCATATAACATACTCCCATTGAGAAAAGAGCCAAAGGAAAGGAAAAAGAAAGCAGCCCCTTCCCCCTGACATGGTATTGACTATTGCATTTGTTAAGCTGATGGAGTGAGCTGATAGTAACAATTAAATACGATTGAGACTAGGTTCCCTAATTTTTGCAGAAACACAAATTTTGGATTAGCTTACTGTCTCTTTATTCTCTGCTGTGAATAATTCTGTTGAGTCAAATTTTGATCCCCTTCTACCACACTAGTTAGTGATTATTTCAATTTTGCAGTTCTTGTGGCCACTTTGTTTTCTCTTTCTGTTAATAATCCTGTTCTTTCCTTACTTCACCATCTAATGTCTGGTTATTTACAGCTAGCAGAGGATGGCCAATACCTTCTCTTCCCTGCTGTGTTGCACTATCCATCCCTATGCTTCATGCACTTCTCGACAAAGCTTTTCCACCATGCATCTTTCTGGCCTGTCTATGTTTGAAAAGAGCTTAGCCAGTCAACACTACCATAGCTGGAGACAACCTGTGGCGTCCCCAAGGATGACAGATGGAAAGACCCACAGCCACCAGAGACCAAGTAGCAGCTGCCCTTTGCCAATCAAGGGGAAGACAGCAGGGGTAAGTCTTCCTAAGTCAAACAGGCTAAGACCTTATCGGGTCAGTACACAGGTGTACTACTCCCTGCAGAGAAGAACAAGGCTTCTTTTAGCTAGCCAATAAATGATGGAAGTGTCATCTTTTAAGCAAAGAGGAGCTTCACTTTAGTGTCTGCCTTGCTTGCTTGCTTCATATTTTCCCTACCCCAAAGCTGAACAAACATTTTTTTGAAATGGATGCTGATTTTTCTTTATTTGTTCACTTTTGGTCTTCATGTATATAACTCCCTCCTTTTATTTTTATCTAGTTGCTGCCCCTCTCGCTGAACTATCATGAATCCTACATCCTTTGACAAGATGGCTATAATTTTTGAAAGGAATAATTTAAAAGAAATACAATTAATATAGACTAGGTAGACTCGATCTGGGGCTGAGGAAATTAGCAAGTGAGAATTGCCTGTTATCAAGCAGGTTATTGCCAGACTAGTTTATCTCTCTTCTCACCTCAGTCATTAAATTAATATTGTAAAAACTGGAGTCTCAAGTTGGAAATTTAGAACTCATAGGAAGAATGATTACAGAAAACAAATCTTTATCATATAAAGAAAAGAAAAGGCTGTTCCTTAGACATTCTATCTTCTAATATTTGATCATTGTTATAGTCTAGTTTCTACTTTTTCCAGAGGCACCCTTAGTTTTAATAAGTTGCATTGTTGAACATATATGTATGCATTTAAGACAAATCAACCATCAATTGAAAATGTAAGAGCTTCTATTCAAAATAAAATTTAAGGAAACTATTCATACTATGCCTCCATCAGGCAAATATGCACTTTCTAATCTAGTTAGGATAATGAAATGTCTGCAAGAAAACAAACAATTTCAGAGAGCACCAAGGACCCCTCATTTCAACTCTGAGCTACAAATATTCTCCTTTATTGGTACTTTCTAATCTTTTCTTAATCTTTTTACATCTTCCAACATCAAGAATCACTAAACCTGGTTTAATTATGCAAATCATGGTACATGAGGCTCTAAAATGAAATCTCAGGGATAGGATTCATTTGATATATAAAAGTCAACAATGCAGCTCATTATTTTATTTAGAATTTATGACATAATATATTCTCAAATACTAACAGATATTTTTATATTATTATTAAGATTTAAGAAAGTTTATAGTTATTAATTGATGGTTAATCAATGCTTAGACTGTTAGAGAGTCAAAGAGATCGCGATTGCTTTTAAGTGAATATTGATGTTTCTATAACCATAACACAACTCTATAATATGCCCGAGATATTCATCCATTAATTCCAAATATCATAGGAGACCAGAAGGCATTGATGTATTACCATCCTATCTGTACAAGTTGCCTAAAAATAGAATCAGCACATGATCATTTTTTTTGTTTTACATAAAACAATATATAAAGATATAGAAACATTAGCTCCTCAGGATGCAATTCACAAGCAGTTAGGCATACATATGATTTTCATAGTTGTAACTATGATTGTGAAATATGAACCATAACAAAGACTGAACTAAGAAAAATGGATATCCTTGAAAAATGGTGCCTGAGGAAATTATTGAGAACATCTTACCATCAGAAGAACAGATCTTGCAATATTAGATGAAGTAAAATTTCATATATCACTAAAAACATTAATAATTGAGCTAAAAGTTAAATATTTTTAAAATGTAATAAGAACACAAGAGGGGAGGAGAACCTATTGTTTGGAATAACTGAATGCAAACAAAAGGAAGCTGAGAGGATGCAATACAATTAGAAAATAGCATGAATGATCCAAGGATAGATAGTCCTCACAAAATGATGTCCATCAAAATAAAAAGAGCTGAAAAAAATTGTGAAACACAACTTCTGTTAATTCCAATAAGATATTTATTTGCCTATAGGAAAGCAGTCTAAATAATTCAGATGGAACAAATGGACTTCAACTATTTTACACTATTGATTTTATGTGATAGTTAGGTTGGCCTACATTTGGATATTCTTATTTACTTTCCTTATGGAACTAGTTGTCTGAAAACATCAAACCAGACATTGGGAATGATGTAGTTGGAAAGTCTCACAGATGAAAGACAAATCAATTAAATTCCATTTCAAATTCTGATGAAGATGTGATCATCAAAGAAAAAAGATTGGAAAAATTCTTGCACACTCTGAAGGACTTGTAGCTAAGAACAATCTAACTAAAGCTGCTGTCTTAGGAACCATGGGAATGGACACAGCTATCTAGCCTTCCCATCCTCTACTTTCAGTGCCCTTGGAATTATGTTATTGATTCTTGAATGGTGGTGAAAATGCAAATTGAACATTCTTAGATTGGATCTAGAAACATTTAACCACTCTAGATTGGGCAGAAATGGCAGGTCCATAGCTGGCATTTCTGCCCCTTCTTCTATCTGTCCTGATTGGTTTTCCGGAGTGGCCTGCGGTGAGAGTGTGGTGGCCGGTCTGGATATGCGACTTTACCATCAGCCCACAGGACTTCCGTGAGAGGGCAGTCCTGGTGCTTGACCTTGGACCTCCCGGTTGCCGGTTATTTGGACCACACTGGGCCTTAACATCTTTTTTCGGACACTTTTTCATCCATTGACCACTCCCCCATATGTTCCACCATTACAAGATCCGGACTTACTCTCTGACGGAGCTGCAGGCCTTAAGGGAGTCCCCTCGCTCCTGGGTTTGGCCTGCTGGATTTTCGATGGCCTATCTCAAGGATGGGTTATGGAACTTCGAGAGATGGCATAGCGCGGGTAGGGGTTGGGGTCCTGGGAGGGGTAGCAAGAGGGTTACCAGGGCTTCACTCATTAGGTTTTAG
Organism: Naja naja; assembly: GCA_009733165.1. Classification (NCBI taxonomy): domain Eukaryota; kingdom Metazoa; phylum Chordata; class Lepidosauria; order Squamata; family Elapidae; genus Naja; species Naja naja. The sequence goes on from CM019148.1 coordinate 308,222,966, forward strand.
ATTGTTTCTTAAGGGGGTTAGGGAGGGGGGTGGGTTATAAGGAAGGGACTCAGCACAGCCCAGGACCATGGTGGGGGTGGGGGTCCCGGTGGGGCCCCGGAGGGCAGAGTGGGAGCAACGATCCCCAGGGTGGTTGGGCTCGGCAGGAGACGACGAGGCATAGGGTCACATCATGTTAGGGGAGCGCGCCCCCGATGTCTTCGTGCGGTAGTGCGCTCCGACACTGTTGCCTCCTCCCAATATCCTGGGGACCCGGATCTAGGACCCCTGGGCTCCAACTGGTGTACTTTAATGCCAGGTCCGTGGCTAACAAGGCAACCCTCCTCCGTGAGGTAATTGAGGAGGAGGCCGCGGACCTGGCCTGCATCACTGAGACCTGGGTGGGCCCAGAGGGTGGAGTCCCTCTAGTTGATCTATGCCCCCCAAGTTTTCGGGTGTTGCACCAGTCACGAGCCCAGGGGAGGGGTGGAGGGGTGGCTGTTGTTATTCGGGAAACCCTGATTCCAAGGGAGGTCTCTGTTGCAGAGATAGACAGGTGTGAGGCTCTCCTCTTGAGATGCGGGTCTGAGAGTCAGATGCTCGGCGCCGTCTCGGGAGTGGCGGTGGAGTTCACAGGGCTTATTGTTCTGGGTAACTTCAACCTGCCTTCCCTCGGGGCGGTGTCGGGTTTGGCCCAGGAATTCATGGCCTCCATGGCGGCCATGGGTCTGACTCAGGTGATCAATGGCCCAACTCACAAGGGGGGCAATATGCTCGACCTGGTTTTTGTCTCAGAGCAGTGGCGTAATGATCTGGAGGGCGATGACTTTATTGTCCACCCCGTTCCATGGTCAGATCATTATCTCCTACGGCTGGTTTTCCGACAAGCTGCCCCACACTGCTGGGATGACGAGCCACTTAGATGGTTCTGCCCCAGGCGCCTGATGGACCCGGAGAGGTTCCAGGCAGAACTGGGGTTTTTTCCTACATCCCTGGTCCACAGCTCTGCCGAGACCCTGGTGGCTGGCTCGCAATGGGTGGCTGTGGGGGCTCTCGACAGAGTTGTCCCCATGCGTCCCCTTACTCGCTGCAAATCCCATGTGGCTCCCTGGTATACCGAGGAGCTCCGGGAGATGAAGCGATGTAGAAGGGATTTAGAGAGCAGGTGGAGATCGACCCATTCTGAGTCTGACTGAGCCCAGTTGAGAGCCTATATTAGGACCTATCTGGTAGCTGTGAGAGCATTGAGAAGGGTTTATTTCTCCGCTCTCATAACATCCACAGGAAACCGCCCAGCTGCCCTGTTCGGGGTCACCCGCTCCCTCCTTCAGTCGGGGGCCGCGGTGGATCCCTTGCAGGGTCAAGCTGAGGAATTTGGTCAATTCCTGCAGGATAACATCGCTTGGATTCGGGAGGGGCTGAGCTCCGACTTGCAGTGGTCTGATGCTGAGGGTGCAAGTGGTCTGGCCAACGTAATCTGGATGGAATTCGATCCTGTTTCTGAGGATGAAGTGGACAGGATTATGCGACAGCTGAGTTCCACCACATGTTTGTTGGACCCATGCCCTTCCTGGTTGGTCTATGCCTCCAGGGAGGTGACATGCGGCTGGCTCAGGGCAGTGGTCAATGCTTCTTTAGGGGAGGGTACCTTTCCTGCTGCCTTGAAAGAGGTGGTGGTGAGGCCTCTCCTGAAGAAGCCTGCCCTGGACCCATCCGAATTGAACAACTTTTGTCCAGTCTCCAACCTTCGCTTTTTAGCGAAGGTTGTTGAGAGTGTGGTGGCTCAGCAGTTTCCGCTTTTCCTGGAGGAAGCAAACTACCTAGATCCGTACCAATCAGGCTTCTGACCCGGGTATAGCACGGAGACGGCATTGGTCGCACTGGTTGATGATCTCCTGAGGGCTCGGGACAGGGGATTCTCCTCTGTCCTGGTCCTGTTAGATCTCTCAGCGGCTTTTGACACCATTGACCATGGTATCCTATTGCGGCATCTTGGGGGGTTGGGAGTGGGAGGCACTGTGTTGCAGTGGTTCGCCTCCTTCCTCTCGGGACGCTCGCAATCGGTGTTGGCAGAGGGGCAGAGGTCGGCACCAAGGGGTCTCACTTGTGGGGTCCCTCAGGGGTCGGTCCTCTCAACCTTCTGTTCAACATCTATATGAAGCCGTTGGGTGAGATCACCCGTGGCTTTGGGGTGAAGTATCATCAGTACGCTGATGATACGCAGTTATACATCTCCACCCCAGGCCACATCAGTGATGCCCTCTCCGTGATGTCCCATTTTCTGGATGCGGTACAGATCTGGATGGACAGAAACATGCTTTGGCTCAATCCAGCCAAGACAGAGTGGTTGTGCGTACAGACATCTCGGCCCAGTCAGGAGATTCCATCTTTGGTCATGGGGGGAGAGGTGTTGCCTCCCGTGGACAGGCCACGGAATCTGGGGGTCCTCCTGGACTCATGGCTCAGGTTGGAGGAGCAGGTGGGAGCCGTGGCCAGGGGGGCTTTTGCCCAGGTCTGGCTGGTTCACCAGTTACGCCCATACCTGGACCGAGATGCCCTGCACACGGTCACTCAGGCATTTGTCACCTCTCGGCTCGACTACTGCAACGCTCTCTATGTAGGACTGCCCTTGTCATGGGAACCTCCCAGTACTCCCATGTTACACCCCTCCTGCGTGGCCTGCATTGGTTACCAGTTGCCCTCCGAATGAGATTCAAGGTTTTGGTTTTGACATTCAAAGTCCTACGAGACATGGGTCCGGGTTATTTACGGGAGCATCTACTGCCGGCATCGAATACCAACCGCCCTGTACGAGCACACAGGCAGGGACTCCTCGGCGTGCCGTCTGCGACCCAGTGTCATTTGGTGGTATCGCGGGGGAGGGCCTACTCTGTGGCGGCTCCCACTCTGTGGAACCAACTACCTCTGGGGCTCTGCCTGGCCCCTGACCTCTGCACCTTCCACCACAATTTAAAAACCTGGTTGTTTGAACAGGCTGGGCTGTGCTGACTCCTTGGGGGTGTTGATTTTATTACATAAATTATAAATGGGTTTTTAGTTTACTTTGGCTTGGTTAATCTAATTCTTATTTAGATAATTAATTTATTGTGTTGGTTTTAGTTGTGAACCGCCCCGAGTCCTTTTTGGAGAGGGGGCGGCATACAAGTCAAATAAATAAATAAATAAATAAATAAATAAATAAATAAATAAATAAATATCACCTTTTACCTTACTGAAAGGTCTTTCTAGATGGTTTATCCCTCCACTATATTCCTTGGGTTGCTACTATCCCGTCCACAGACAAACTGACATTTTAAACTGAAAATAAGAAGTTACTAACCAAATGAAAAACTCTCTGCCTACAATATACACCTAAGTTCAGTGGGAAGAATACATGATTGAAAGCAGTGTGTACAGCTGTACATTAGAAGCAAATTCACTCTGGGTAATACAAGTTGTAAAAACTAGGAGGTACATTTAAGACTATCTTATCTTCAGTATGGAAATCTGAGTATGAAAACAAATTGCAATTCATCCTGATCACACTTCAATATGTTGCTGTATTAACCCAAATCATAGAGTTGGAAACCTTGGAACAAATTGATAGACATTGCTGTTTTGAAGTTATTAGCACTCTAAACATTGATTAACAATTTATTAACAGCATTAAACACTGCTAAATCTTAATAATAAAATATAAGAGGTTCTATTAGAGTTTGATAATATATATAATAAATATAAATAAAACAAAGACCCATGTACAGTAATTGTTGGCTTCATGCACTATATCTCTGAGCTTTAAAGGTTTTTCATTTTTAAATTGTTATGTACACAACTAGAAAAATGAATGCAACACCTTGATCTCTTTTCTCCCCATTTATTGTTTGGATAAATGGAGTTTTGTAAGAAAGTATAAAGCAATTTTAATTTCCCCCTCTTTTTGCTACCTCAGAGTACAGGTCTGATAATGCATAGACAAGTATAAGCTGATCAAAATTGTTTATCACCTGCTCATAAGCATATTCAGGTGGTAAAACCTATACTGGGGGAACTTTACTGCAATTAAATATGGTTGGTCCAGGTAATGACAAATTGTTTTGTTATATCTTTTTCAGCGGCCCGACTAATGTGGAAATATGGAAAAAATCCTGAGAAGAGAGAAATGTTTTATAAGGCTGCACCACATTGATGTCCAGAAGATAGTAACAATCCTACAGTGAGTCCTGTTGGTTGTAATTTTGAATAGAGGCCAGAGTAGATCCTGTTGGAAGGTGGATCCTGTTGGCGGATCTGTCTTTCACATTACTTGGTAGATATTACTGCATTTTTCTCTTTAAAATGGGCTCCATTTCTATATGGTTGTACATCTGGAATTTGTGACAAAGTCATTTCTAAAACAGATAATTTTCATGTGTAACATTTGTGATCCAATTTTAAATTGTGTACCTTTAAAACAGAATTCTATAAACAGACTCATATTTCTGAGTCTGAAACTTAGTACTAAACATTACTTTAGATTAAAAAATACACATGTACTTGCATGAAAAAATGTACACTGTACAAAAAGGTCCGAAAGAATTATTTCCTGTAAATATCTGTATGGTAAGAAGGTAAAATGTTAAACTGTAATTCTCAACTTCTATTTTTCTAGCCAACTAGACAAAGACCTTTTTGTTGATTTCTGTGCAATTCTCACTTTGTTGGTGTCTTTGGAAGAAGGACAGTTCACCTGCACATCTCCTCACTTACTTTTGTGCTGTTTCTTGTCCCTGGAGCACTGGTTCTGAAACAAATTCCCACGGTGCTACCCCACTCAGCTCAACTTGTAATGAACCTGTATCTCTGCTTGAGACAAAAGGCTGGTGAGACAGATGGGAGATTGGCTTTATTATAATGATCAGGGGGAAAAAAGCCCTTCAGATTTATTTATTTGATTTCCCTCCCACTTTTCATGTGTCATCTCTCTAAAAGAGCCCAGCCTTGTCATATGTTCCTGCAGGATCTCCTGAGACTAAGCTAATGTTTTTAAGACATAACACTCTTAGTGTGGCATATTAACTTCAGCTAACAAAGTAGAGTAGATTTTAACCCTACTTGCACCTTTCATTGCAGAGTTCACTGACAAGGCTTACAGTATAGCTCTTCTACATTAATTTCATTTGTATAGTAGAAATAATATTTCCCAAATCTCAGTAATTTCCCTTTAATGAATTTCTCTTTGTATATGAAAGTTCTGCAAGTTTGACAGAAGTTTTGTTTTGCTTCACGCCCATGGACTCTGGTGGACTAACATTTTTCCAACAAAAATTGATCTGATTGCTTCCACAGAGTTTGCTTTCTGAAGAGAGCCTGGGTTTAAATGTACACTAAGAAATCTATTTTATCTCCCAGTCCACATTCAAATAGAGATAACAATTTCCTGCGACATAAAACTGATTCAAATATACACTTTTTCACAGCTATGTCTTTACTCTGTGAACATCTTATTATCTTAAAATACTTTTGGGGGAGGGGATAATATAATAATATTTTTTCCAGATTTTTGGTTAAATTCTATGAAGTTAAATGTTCCATCCAAACTCAGTGAAACAAATTGTTGCAGGATCCAATCTGAGTCAGTCACCAGAACCAGAGGTTTTGTCTTCCAAGTTTTTGGACTCATGCTGGAGCCCATTTGTGGCAGGATCAAATTTGGGCCGGTCATATTCAGGGACTCGTGCTGAAGTCCATATTCAGGGAACATCTTTCTGGATGGGCTCCAGCACAAGTCCGAAAGCTCGGAAGACAAAACCTCTGGTCCTGGTGACCGACCCAGATTGGATCCTGCAACATTATCCTGGGACATTCATTCATGAAACAAATTGTATTCAGACCTACAAACAGAATTCTCGCAGGATGGAGTGGGACTTTAGAAAATAGACTTAAGTTTTAGTTTTAAGCTTTGAGGTACCTGAAAAGAAGCATTTTCTTTGGTTGATTTTCTTTGGTTGATTAGCCAATCCAATTGTTCACACTACTAATGTTATTGAAGTTTGTGTGATTTGCACTTTCTTAATGATTTTAGCATATAACCCAGGATTTATGTTAATGACAAGGACCTTCCTGACGTAAATAATTATTGCTATTAGAATTTATCTTACAGCATGAACATACGGTACCGATCCTGTTGCATGTTCATTTTATTAGAAAAGTTTTCAGTTAGAAGTCATCTAAAGTAATTTAATTGTTAAATGTTAATTAAAGTGCATCGAGTAATAGATTTTTGTCTTAGCACAGGCATAGTTTTAATGCATCCTTCAATAATATGAATTGAAAATACAGTATGATTGGCCAAGTGAATTCATATTTTGGTAGAGGTGAGAATGGCATGCAGTCTGCTTTCCAATCAACATTATTTCATAACCCTTTAGCACAAGAGGTAAGTAACAAAATGACTTTTTGATATGAATAAATTGTTTAAGATGCATTATAAGAATACTCTCAGTCAAAACAATGATTTTGCGAATTAATAGCCAATGGGGTTAACGGTCATTTCACTCAGGCTCTCAATTAAATATTAAACCTTAGTTAGTATTTCTTAATTTATTTGGGCCCTAACTTTTTAAAACAGTCTGACTTGAACCTTCTATCTGTAGCACAGTCAAGAGAGCAACAATAGTAATATATTGAAGTTGAAAACAGCCAAAAGATGTAATCTAAGGGGTTAGATAAAATTGAAGCATATCTGTTCATGGCTGGTTAGTCTTGATAGCTGTTACCTCCAGAATCAAAGACAGTACTTCTTGAATAGCATTTACCTGGAAAGCAAAGGAAGGTGGAAGCTAAAGTGTCTTCAGTACATTTATTTAATGAATTTTCTCCTTTTCCTTTCCTTTCCTTTCCTTTCCTTTCCTTTCCTTTCCTTTCCTTTCCTTTCCTTTCCTCTCCTTTTCTTCCCTTCCCTTCTCTTCCCTTCCCTTCCATCTTCCCTCCCCTCCCCTCTCCACCCCCACTCCACTCCATTCCTGTATCACCTGATACAGTGTTTCTGGGAGATTTACAGTATAATAAACAATAAAAAGTACTCAAAAACAAAAATATAAAAATTGAATAGAAAAGCTAAAAACCAAGAAGATGGGTGGCCTGGTGGATGGGATCTTCTCTACCTGGTCAGCCACTCCCAACACAGCAGGCTTGGGACCCCAGGCAAAGCAGCAGAACCAAGTTTTTAGGAAAATCAGGAATGCAGGGTGGAACTCATCTCTGATGAGTCAATACAGAATGCTTGCATCTACCTCTATTTGTCTTTTGACTGTATTGTTTACATTTTGATATTTCTTGCAATCCTCGTTTTTAATTCATCTTTAGCTTCGTCTTCTCTTATATAGTTTCTATAGTTTCTGGACATTACATTATATTCTTTGGTTATATTCCATTTTCCAGGTTTCCTTGGTAACTCTAAGCAGCGGTCTTCCAAGTCATTCAATAATTTAAAATTTTAAAAAGCTTGCTCCCAGGTCTCAGTATTCTGGATCTGAAGAACAAGCATTTGGTCATTTATTTTAATTCTGTATGTTTAGCAGTTCTTGGAGATGCAGCCAAGAAGACCTGTTCCAAGTATACACTTTGTGTACTGGACACAAAGTTTCTGGCTTGCAGGACTGTGTTAGCTTTTGATTATACTTTCTTAAATTGGTCAGTTAATAAGCAAGCAGATTTTACAAAACAATGATAGTATTGCTTATTATGCAAAGTATTATCCTTATAATTTGAATTATTCTTATTTCATACTAGAGAATTCCATTCTAAAGATATTTAGAATATCAAGGATATAAGCTATTAGAGTCTATGTGCATTTAGTAAAAAAATGTATAACTATACATCTAAGAAGTCACATCCTCTACTTACTTGCTAATACTCCCAAATAGGTTTGCCTTGAGGTAGGCATTTCAATGTGTGATCTTAAAAGCTGACTTTAGAACTTCTCCTTGATATTACTTATAACCAGATATTATATGTGCAGACTGGGATAAATGACAGGAAAGCTTTCTTTTCAACTGCCTTTACATAAATCAATTGATACTAAGCCTTTTCAGATTAAAAAAGGGCCTTCCATTTTATTGGTTTCATGTTATTCAGATTTCACCCCAAACTCTTGGCTATACTGACTCCATTAAAATTGGAAAAAGAAGCTCTTCCTCTAATATAGTAAAGTTGAGGGGAGGAAAAATGTTGAGTTGCTTTGATCAGATTTTGAAATTTTACTGGATTACCATTGTATTCAAAACATAATTTATAGTAGCTGACATAAGCTGTTCTTTGTATAAGAGTTGTATATATAACAATAACAGGAAAATAAAAAAATGCAAGAGGAACTGAATCTGCTTTATTTATTATTTAGTTCATAAATGCATCCAATTTAATCTTTTGAATCCTGGCATGCTCTTAATAGTAAATGTTCAAATAATATTTAGTATACCCAGGAGAAAAAGCTTTGAATATTTCCTCTGACCTGAGAACTTTTTTGGTAAAATGTGACCTTTCCATAACCCAAATAGTGTATTTTATGCAGACTGGACTACATGGAACATATTCTATTATCTAGTAGTACGTCTGCCAAGTACTGACTGAGTGATGCATTTTCGGCATGCAAAGCAATTTTAGTCTTGTTGGGTAACTTTAAAAATTAATATTAGTCTGTTTACTATTTACTATCAACTTATGGGCACATCAACTGGAAATAACAATCAACAGTATAAATTATGGGAAGTGTAAAATATTAAAATATCATTTGTCAATTTAAAACTGATTGATCGCCAAGTCTTGCCTTTCCAATCTGACACCTTTTAGGTAGACTGGAATCTTATCTCCCAGAATTCAATTGGCCTAACTTTGGTAGATCATAATGTGTTTTTTTGTGGGTGTGTTTAGCACATTGCTTGAATCCAACCTTTGTAGCTTGTAAACTCCTCTTTATAGTTGTGTAGGTCAATTAAAACTATGGTGAAATAGATTGTGTGACTGGGCAATGCACTACTAGAAAATGCAGAATTAAATTCTTTGGTCTTTATGACTTGTTTTATTCTATTTTAAAGAGATTCCAAAAGCATTTATGTAAAGTCAAAAACTAAGAAGAAAATTAGGCAGATTTTGAATTCACCATGCTATGTATATACCAAATTAAGGGCATCTCGTTTTATTTATCTTTCCTGAAGTTAAAATTAATATTAAATCCCCAAACATCCCACAAATATTAGATGAGGCTTGATGAGTATTTTCAACATATTGTGTATATATTTATACACTATTATTTTAGTGAGGCTTGTTGCAGTTTTAGTGAGAAGCTTGTTGTAGCTTCCAACAAAACAAAGCCTTTTAAGTGATCTGTTAGGACATGCTACAAAACTCTCATTTTCCCCCAATTGCATGCCATTAAAACAACCCAAATGTTGCTTTCTTTGCTTCCTCAATAAGTTACACACTGCAAATTTCTTCTGTCATTTTTAAGTACCAGTAAATCAAGCAGCCCATTGCATCATGTTGAATACAAATAACTTGCTGACCTACAGCTGTTTGAAATAAGGCCCTGATGAAAAGTTTGATCTTCCAAAGAAATGGCAAAAAATGCAGGGTTATCTCTGCCAAGTAGCCAAGATATAGTGGGGTAGTATTGCTGGGTGGGAAAGAGGCTGTTTATTTTAATAAAAGACAGAGAAGGATTATTTCTTTTTTAAAGCAAAAATATTTATTTGAAAGAATTGGTGTCTGGAAAAACTCAGCAACTCGCAGCTCGGCAGAATGATCTAATGGATATATAAAGGCATGAAGTATTTAACAAAACATACATGGTTGCCATAATGCTCATAGACACCTCTGTGGCATTTACCAAGCTCTCTGTTTTTCTTAGCAAGCGAGTTTTTGCAAATAGGATTTTTTTAAAAGAAAATTTTAGAATATAATCATAAGAAACATGCTAGGCAGTTGGACATAATCTAAAGTGAAGTGGTAGCCTTTAATTCCTCCTTTTCCCTCTGAACATTCTGGATTCCATATTGGTGTGCACATGTTTGGATAAATGCGGAAAATGTGTATGAAAAAGAAAGGACATAAGAAAAGTGATTCCAGATCAAACAGATATTTTGAAAAATGCTCCTTGGATGGCTTGGGGGAGGGGGGAAGAGGGGAGAGGAAAGACAGAAGGAAAAAGGGAAAAGATAGAAAAAGGAAGTGAAAGAACAAGCAAGAGAAATTTGGGAGTCAGAATCTCACTTCTTCCTAGATTCAAATTCAAATTGTTGAGCAAGTTGTAGTGTGGCCTCATTAGTTTATCTTCTATGAAATGGATGTCTTCTGTTACATATAAGTTAGATGATATATTATGAATCAGTACTGTTCTCTAATATTTTATTTGAATTCTGTATGTGTCACTAACAGAAAAGCTAACTCTAAAATGCGTACTGGGATAAGAATATATAACCTAGAATACATACCAATCTAGGCATTAAAATACATTCTACATAGAATTCTTGATAGGAATGAATGAATACTTCTGCTTCAAGTAATTATGTGCAGAACAGAAATGACTTTAAGGAGCCTGGAAGTGTAACAAACTCATGAAGAATTTTAAATGATAAAAACATACAGAGGTTTATTTTACCCTTTCAAATCATAAAAATAAGTGTCATCATAGGATGTTAAGGAAAAAAATGGCCTGAAAAGTTACTGGATTGGAAACCTGTCCTTTAAAGCAGCTATAAAATATAATCCCAGTCTGCTAATTCTGCTATATGACCCAACTAGCTAAATTTGAGTATATGTCCTTTTTTGCAATAATTTTCTATGCTTATGAACATGACCTTTAATATGTAGATCAAAAATGTAAGGTTCAGAGCTCTGCTTTCTAGGCCATGTCCACAATATGTTGTCTAAAGAAATCCTTTGCCTTAATTTTGATTTTAAAAATATCTTTGCAAGACAGATTGTCAGGACAAGATCAAGGCTCAAACAATGACCCACTTTATTTTGCTTTAAAACATGAGGATTAAAATGTCCATTACATCTTCTACAATCCATAAACATGCCTATGTTTTAATTAAAAAAACAATATGGAAAGCTTTTTGTTTGAAGATAAAGCATTTCTACAGTTTTATGTTTTCACTTTCAAGAACACTAGAAACTTACAGAAGTGTCAACTGTCTTGCTAATACCCTAAAAGCCAAGAAATTCAGGCTTAGAACAATGCACCAATGGGTGATTTGCTTTTTTACCCTATTTTGGCCCAAAATGAGCCTGGGAAAATTAAGATTGACATTAATTACCTTCATATTAGCAAGATTTTTAACATTTCCCAGAAAAAAATTTGGGACTGAAGACATTTTGTGTTTTTAAGGTGACTCTGCTATAGGGAGGAAAACTGAAAACCACACCTTTTGACCTCTAGATTTCTTCTTTTGTTGAAAGTGCAAAGAGAAGCCATCCGGAAGGAAGAAAGATTACAGCTATCTATAAACTGTTTGACAGAGGCAGAAATGCTGATAATGTTTGGGCTGTGTCGGTATTTTTTGGCTGCTTGCATCAGCAGGGGGTTGAAGTAAAACAGAGACTCTTGACGTGTTTGTCTAAAGTGGTGGTAGGGCGATCCCAGCCAGTAAGAGTTCAGCTGAAGTTCAGGACAGATGTTGCCAGTAGTTTATACTTCAGGAAAATAAAATTGCTTCCGGATTTGCCTTTTCCACCTTCATGGCTGAGCCATTCTGCCTCAAAGGACAGCAATGTCAGTAGGGAAACAGTCTTTGAGCAAGATACCCCGGTCACGATGACAGTCTAGTTCCTCGATAAATCCATACCAATAGATCACTAATCCAGGACCAAATCTACATTGAAACAAAAAAAAACAGATACTATTGTGTAGAACCGCCATCACGTATATCATTTGCAAACGTTCAGAATCATAAATTTTTAAGGGAAACACAGAAAAATAATGAAATACTTTATAGATATGAGTATCAAACCCTCACTCTACATATAGTGGAAGGACAATTTGTAATCTCCACTTGTTGCCTTTGCCTGACTAATAATGATATATTAGTAAGAATCTTAATTATATTTAATCACTAGTAACAGAAGGCTCACTTGTTTCACCTAACAGTTTAAGCTTTAAAAAAAAAAGGAGTTCCAAAAGGGGTGGGAGAGATTGTTTGGTTTTTTTAATACACATATTGAAAATTAGCAGGAGGACCATCGAGGCAAATTATCACTTATTTTATGTGGCTTCTTATTGTGGGCAAGCAATTTCTCAAATCACCATCAGGACACTGCAGGGCCTGGCCTCCATCCAGAAGCTGTGGGTGCTCCCACATGGAGGGTTTTTAAGAAGAGATTGGGCAACCATTTATCTGAAATAATATAGGGTTTCCTGTTTGAGCAGGGGGTTGGACTAGAAGCCCTCCAAGGTCCCTTCCAATTCTGCTATTTTGTTATTCCTCACATGCCCATGAGGAAGTTCAGACCCTCAGGAATCATGTGTAATGTGTACAGCTAGACGTTTTGCACATCAGTTTCACCTTTTTCCTATTGAGAGCATTTAATTAGAGGGGAGCCATACTTTTGGCGTAGTGTTGTAAGAATTTTACAGCGAAATCATAAATTATGGATGCTGTTTGTAAAAGGATGTCTAAAAAGAGAGCAGCTTTCTGTAATCTAATGTCATGGCAGGGTATATGACTTGAAGCCAAAAAGTGTTTTTTTTTTCATTTTGTGATTTATTGTACAGCTTAGGTAAGCTGCCAAGAACAGCAACAGTATAGGAGGAGCTGTAAGAGATCATATATACAAGTTCAATGCTATGTCATGTAATAAGTCTGCACACAATGCTACAGTTAGCCAATAAGGTAGCCAGCTTTTGTTAAAATATTTTAACTATAATGGAAATGTCTTAAGAGAGCAAAAGTCATTAGGTTGATAATGTAACTATGAAAACTGTGGGCAACATCAGACACTGTTATTTCAACTGGAAGGAACTTGCCCCAAGTGCAGAAGGACAAGCAAACAAGTATTTCAAAAAGGGTAAAACCTAGTTGGTTTCTTTTATTGTTTAGATTGGACCTTCTGCTACCCCAGTGTTTAATTTTGCCATTTGAGGATTCACAGGTATTACTTTCTGATATTTTCAGCAGCAGTTGCCTATGCTCGGTGCTGACATCACATCTTTCATTTAAAAAAAGCTCAGGTGTTTTAGAAAGACAGAGGCTAAAGAAAGACTAGACTTGTAGATTTAACTTCACTAAATAATTCTTTCTAAATGTTCACTGGCAGTAAGGCCAGATCACAGTGGTCTTCAATCAATTTGTGTCAAGGACAAGAGTGGATTCATCTTTATTCTTTGAGAGTTTCCACTGGATTTTAGTCTATTGCTGCATAACAAAATAGGGACATCCATAAAGATTTTGGCTATATTTTGTATTTTGTAAAAACAGCTGAATATAGCTTTGTATGAAAAAAAACTGCACAATTATCAGTTTGCTGCATTAAGATTGCTACCATATTTCAAGTTTAGGAAAAATGGATGTTCTAAAAAGACGCTGTACATGAAATGTGCAGTGTGTGGGTGCAAATTTTTGGCTTTACTTATAGCAATAAGTGAATGGGTTATTAAATTAGTTATGGTTCTTTTCCTTTCTTCAACAGAACTAACTGGGCCCAGAATTAAGAAAAAAAAAACACAAGCTTGCCTTCTAATTTGTTCTTACTATAATAAATTCAAATCTCTATTACCCAACATTTGGACACATTATGTGAAGGCCCAGCTCTTTGGAGATACTTATAATGCTGGGAAAGGTGGAAGGTAAGAGAAGAAGAAGAAGACAACCAGCAGCAAGGTGGATGGACTTTGGTGCAGCAACAATGCATGCACTGTTGGAAGACTTAGAGGACCAGGTTGGAGCCAGATCATCCATAAGAAAATCTATGTGGTTACTGATAGACATAATAAATCAATCAATTACTGAGCAGATATCTGCTGTACTACATATACCTCATCCCCCACTGATATATCAGTGTTTTCTAGATAACAATGAAACTTGCACTGATAGTACATCAGTGACTACTACATAAAGTCAAAGTCTCTGCCACAAGCGTGATTTTAATCTTCTCTCATCAAAATATTTCTCACGAGAGATTTCCAATGAAAGGAAACACAGAATGAAACAAAGAAATAGACAGTCTAACAGACAAACAAATGGAGGGAGAGGGGGGGAATGAGAGAAAGAGAACAAGAACTGTCCTAAACCAATCTAATCCTTGCATATTGTCTTTTAGGATCTTAAATCTGTGGTTTTCAAGTTATATGCTTATTGACCATTCTCTCTAATTTGGAGGCAGATCGATTGGAAAAGCCGATTATTCATCTGAAATTACAGTGAGGAAACACTACAGGTGAAACTTGAAAAATTAGAATATCATGCAAAAGTTCATTTATTTCCGTAATGCAACTTAAAAGGTGAAACTAATATATGAGATAAACTCATTACATGCAAAGCAAGATAGTTCAAGCCGTGATTTGCCATAATTGTGATGATTATGGCTTACAGCTCATGAAAACCCCAAATCCACAATCTCAGAAAATTAGAATATTACATGCAATCAATAAAACAAGGATTGTACATAGAACAATATCGGACCTCTGAAAAGTATAAGCATGCATATGTACTCAGTACTTGGTTTGGGCCCCTTTTGCAGCAATTACTGCCTCAATGCGGCGTGGCATGGAAGCTATCAGCCTGTGGCACTGCTGAGGTGTTATGGAAGACCAGGATGCTTCAATAGCAGCCTTCAGCTCTTCTGCATTGTTCAGTCTCATGTCTCTCATCTTTCTCTTGGCAATGCCCCATAGATTCTTTATGGGGTTCAGGTCAGGCGAGTTTGCTGGCCAATCAAGCACAATAATCCCACGGTCATTGAACCAGGTTTTGGTGCTTTTGGCAGTGTGGGCAGGTGCCAAGTCCTGCTGGAAAATGAAGTCAGCATCCCCATAAACCTTGTCTGCGGAAGGAAGCATGAAGTGCTCCAAAATCTCCTGGTAGAAGGCTGTGTTGACCCTGGACTTAATGAAGCACAGTGGACCAACACCAGCAGATGACATGGCTCCCCAAATCAACACAGACTCTGGAAACTTCACACTGGACTTCAAGCATCTTGCAGTCTGTGCCTCTCCATTCTTCCTCCAGACTCTGGTTCCTTGGTTTCCAATTGACATGCAAAAGTTGTTTTAATCAAAAAAGAGGACTTTGGACCACTGAGCAACAGACCAGGTCTGTTTTTCTTTAGCCCAGGTAAGACGCTTCTGACGACATTTGAAGCCCATGTCCAGGATCCATCTGTGTGTGGTGGCTCTTGATGCACTGGCTCCAGCCTCAGTCCACTCCTTGTGAAAGTCCCCAACACTTTTGAATGGCCTTTTCCTGACAATCCTCTCCAGGCTGCGGTCATCCCTGCTGCTTGTGCACCTTTTTCTTCCACACTTTCCCCTTCCACATAACTTTCTACTAATGTGCTTTGATACAGCACTTTGGGAACATCCAAATTCTTTTGCAATTACCTTTTGAGGCTTTCCCTCCTTATGGAGGGTGTCAATGATGGTTTTCTGACTGCTGTCAGGTCAGCAGTCTTTCCCATGATTGTGATTCCTACTGAACCAGACTGAGAGACCATTTAAAGGCTCAGGAATCCTTCGCAGGTGTCATGGCTTAATTAGCTGATTAGAGTGGGACACTTTGAGCCTAGAATATTGCAACTTTTCACAATATTCTAATTTTCTGAGATTGTGGATTTGGGGTTTTCGTGAGCTATAAGCCATAATCATCACAATTATGACAAATCACGGCTTGAATATCTTGTTTTGCATGTAATGAGTCTATCTCATATATTAGTTTCACCTTTTAAGTTGCATTACGGAAATAAATGAACTTTTGCATGATATTCTAATTTTTTGAGTTTCACCTGTATGATTGATCTTCCTAAAATACTGTCTGCTTCTGTCCTTGCTGCACCCTGAAGTCACTGGGATTGGATTCCCAATCCTGGACATTTCAACATAATTTTAAATTCCAAATGGAAGAGATATCTGGAAAATCCACTTATGTGGCGATTGTTTGCCTACAGAAAGTTGGGAATGTCAGAGTATCTCAGTGGCAATTGTGTTGGCATAACATACTTGAAGAGATAGTGTATGGGATTACTGGGACATACAAACACTTAAACCTGATTATCTTTGTTTTATTTGGGGAGCAAGCAATCAGCCAAGTTGTGGGTTGATATGTGATAGGGAAGGTGTTCCTGGAGTGGAGGATGTGCTCATTAGGCAGACAAAAATAATAGCAAATGTTAAATTTCTATGAAAATCAGAACTTGCAATATTGAAACTTTTCTTTTCTAGCTTTTTTCTCTCTTTGCCTTCAGTGCTCATTACTGCATGACTGACCAGTGAGGAAGGGACTGATAATATGATGTAGACTGGACAATACAATCCTGGTGTAAAGGCTCATGCAATACCAGATATTTCCAAGTGTTAATAAATGGGCAACTGCGTTCCAAACAGTTAGATTTTTTTGACCTGGCTAATCAGTCTGTGAACTATTAAAAAGGAAACTTGATTAGATGAATTGGTGACTAGGATAGGTATAATGTCCAACAGTTTGTGGTACTATTATATTATGGAGAGCAGTAAACTTTGGTAGCCAGATATTTAAAGTTCTTTGGCAAAGCATGACCCAAATTCATGGAAAAATGATAAAAGTGACTGCAGCTACAAAACTTACACATACAAGGTCAAGGTTTTCTGCCTCCCCTTTTGGAGGTGGGGAGGACAAGAGGTTTTAATTCTCTTTTTTGAAAAACAGCTGTGAAATTTAGGACTTACACTCAAGTTTTCACTTATTTCCTAATCAAAAGGGTAGTACGCTGTGTTGCAAATTTTTAGCAATTGTTGGAAGCTCTGAGAGTGTATGAAACCTTGAGATTTCAAACTACCTTTTCCTGCTCCATTATACTGTAGGAGAAATCAAAGACTTGGTGACTTTGAGGTGTATGATCTATTCCCCCAGTGAAACAGATTATGTCAAGGCTGTGTAAAAGCAGAGCTATGCAATACCTCAAAGGGATGCTTTGCTTTGAGCATCATGAAACACTAATGTACTTATTAATTTTAAAGGCCTCAGTGCAAGCAAACTGTGCCAAAATATCCATTTTGAGAACTTCTTCCCTACATTCACAAAAGAACTTCTGCTAGCATTTCTAGTGTGAAGTGGAACAGCCAAATCAGAGCAGCTTGCTTTTAGAGTTGAGTCATGGCCCTGAATTTAAACAGTCCATTGATGGACAATTGTGGTCAATGTGGAAACTAAATTCTTTAAAACTTGATATGATTACAATAGAAGAGCCCAAGATCCAAGTCTGTTCTCCTAACCACAACTATAGTTTCTTAATAGGTCTGAAACTGGTTATTAAGTCAATTGTAGTTCTGTCTTTGAGTCAGTGACAGTACTAAGTACTACACAAATTGCTTCTCTTCATAAGATAGAAAATAGTACAGAACAGAATAGAATTCTTTACTGACCTAGTGTGATTGGATACACAATGATTTGGACACACAAGGATAGATAGATAGATAGATAGATAGATAGATAGATAGATAGATAGATAGATAGATGCCTTTGAGAGTGCATGTGCATGTGCATACACATACACGCACACTTCTGCAAATTAAAGTTAGTACATATGCCACATGAATACAACCCCTATTCTAATTCATTGTTCAAAAAGACTTAAGTGAAGTACTTAAAACCAAAATTAACTTGTTGGCACATTTAGCATTTGGCACTGAATATCAGGAACTCCTGCTGCTAAGCATTAATTTCTCTCTCATTAGCTCACAGAGTCGGAAAATCACAAACAATGCC
The DNA here is from genome assembly GCA_009733165.1 of Naja naja. NCBI lineage: Eukaryota > Metazoa > Chordata > Lepidosauria > Squamata > Elapidae > Naja > Naja naja. The sequence continues at coordinate 308,240,878 of CM019148.1, forward strand.
AGTAGTTAATTATTACTGCTTTAATTTGAGAAGTCATTTAACCTTTTTTCCCCCTTTTGTGTCAATGGGAAGCATTAAAGAGGTCAAAGATAGAAGCAAGAACCTCCCTTCTAAATTTGAGTCTCAGCCCTATTTTTCATAGATACATAGATGTGATACGTAAAGAATCCAACTCAGGCTCCAAATTACAGAGTAAGTGCTGAAAACTTATTTATAGATTTAATGCTTCTGTTTCACAATTTGGTGACTAACCTTTCTTTTGTCAGCACTTTTTTTTTAAAGTTAGTCATAGATAAAGAGGCAAGAACCAAATATGCACAAAATGTTGCTTAGTTTTTTTAAATTAAATAAATAATTCTGGAGTGAACATTAAAGACAGAATCAATACAAACTGGAATTCAATAACACTTTCCTGTTCATAGGTAAGGAAAAAGGTTCCCCTTGCACATATGTGCTAGTCATTTCCGGCTCTGTTACAAAGCCAAAGAGCCAGCGCTGTCTGAAGATGTCTCCATGGTCATGTGGCCGGCATGACTAAACGCCAAAGGCACATGGAACGCTATTACCTTCCCACCAAAGTGTTTCCTATTTTTCTACTTGCATTTTTACATGCTTTCGAACTGCTAGGTTGGCAGAAGCTGGGACAAGTAACAGGAACTCACTCTGTTACGCGATGCTAGGGATTCAAACTGTGAACTGCTGACCTTTCTGATTGACAAGCTCAGTGTCTTAGCCACTGAGTCACCGCGTCCCTTCTCCTGTTCATATTCACCAACAAATGAGTAGTATATTGCCTCTCATACCTGGTGATTTCATGTACAGCTCTTACAACAAGTAACTACGGCTCTGTCCTTTACTAGAATAAAACTGGGCAATCCACAAACCCATTGGCATACCATCAGCAGCCTTCTGGCATCCTCAAATTGCATGTAATGGAATTACTGAATTTCAGCAGTGCAATTTTGGACTTATTTGAATGGGTGAGAATGGAAGCAACTTACCGTAAAAAGAAAAAAAGGACAGGTATTCCCCAACTTACAGCCACAAGTGAAACAGTTATTAACTGAGTTCTGCCCCGTTTTGCAACCTTTCTTGCCACAGTTGTTAAGTGAATCACCACAGTTGTTAATATAGTAGCAAATTTGTTAATTGAATCTGGCTTTCCCATTGACTTCGCTTGTCAGAAGGTTGCAAAATGTAATCACATGACCCCGGGAGACTGCAACTGTCATATCTATGAACCAGTTACCAAGCATCCGAATTTTGATCACGCGACCATGAGGATGGTGCAATGGTAGTGAATGAAAAACGGTCATGTCACTTTTTCCAATGTCATTTTCACTTTGAATTGACATTAAACGAATGGTTCTAAGTTGAGAACTACAGGTAATACATTTTTCAGAGAAGAATTGGTGTAGTTGACTGTACTCCTCTGCATTTTTTCTGGCTCTCTAAATACCGTATATAAATTACAAGGTTCTTCATTCCACTATTTATTATGCCTCACCTATATATGCTTGATAATTCTCAAAATCATTACAGTATATACCAAAGTTGTAATTAGAATTGAAGTAGGTATGAAGCAACCTAAAGTTCAAGTCCTCATAAAATGTGCTATATGACATAAGGAGTAGGCTACCATATACATTAGATTTAGTACAGGAAAGAGTGAATATATATGTAACTAAAATTAATCATCATATATTTTACTATCCTAAGCTTTCTAATTCTTGATAAGGAGTTTTGGTAGGCCAGATAGTTCCTTATTGGCTTGAAAACAACAATCCACTCAAATACCCTGACAACATTAGTGATATTGACCTTTCACTGAAAAAATGTTTGATGCATTGAGAATGTTTTCATTCAATGGAAAATATGAACAACATCTTTATAGGAATATTTAAACAGAAAGTACTGCACTCAAACTTAAAAATTTAGTGTAAATCATTTCCCACGTTCAAGACTTTCTTTGACTAAAAAAAAATAGAGTTTAAATAAGTTCTCCCATATGGCTCAAATTTTGATCTGTATAATTATTTTGGATAATACAGTACTAAGAGTAATACAAATGTATATACATTTTCTACCAACATGACAGTATAAACTATGGATAAACAAGGATCTTTCAGATACATTTTGTGACATACTTTACATTTAGAAGATAATTTTCAAACTCTGAACATGATTGAAAATAAATTGAAAATAGTTTTTATAACTGGCCTGTAACCAATTTTGAAATCAGTCATATAGTAAACCCTAATACTTAAATAGATAGTAATTTCCAGACATCATTCAAATTTAAACTTTTTAACAAGAGGCATAATAAATCAGCATTTAGGGAGAAGTTATTGAAACTGTACTATAAATAGAGGAACATCATGGATTAATATAAGCTTTTGTTATAAATAAAAATGCTTTTGAAAAACATTATTATGTTAAAGCTTATTATTCAAAAAGACAAGATATTCATTGGGGACCACATCCATAACTGACTTTATACATGCCAAGACTTGGCTCTGTGAGATATGCAAATATGCTTTGTACATTTGAATGTTTATTGAACCTTTTACATCAATGTTTTTTACACTTGTAATTTTAAGATGTGTGGATATCAGATCCCAAATTTTCTAGCCAACATGGATTGAAATCCACACATCCTTAAGTTGCCAAGTTTGAAAAACATTATGTTATATACGTATATGAAACACTGGACAACATTTTTCCCCAAAAGTTTTCCTTCCTGAAAAATATTTAGTTATTATGATAGACCACTTTCTGAAATATAACTTCAGAATGATTCTATCACATATGAATCTCAAGAAATAATAAATTAACTTTCAATGACTATACGGTATTTAATTGCATAATGTTTCTGACACATTGCATCTGTTCAACATTGTTAAAGTGTTTTGCTGCTGATTTTTGCTTGTACTCAAGTGTCCGATGCATCTCACTGCAATATCCAACAATAATCAGCCAGCACTTGCCCTGATACTATTTTTTTCCATTGGGGCAATGTCTTGGTGAAATCCTTCACCATGTTTGTCACGGACTCCCCCCCATGTTTTCAGAAAAGAAGTCCAAGAATGAATGTAGAAAATGAATCTTCAGTGACATATGCTTTTCATAGTCTTAAGAAAAGTTTGTCAACCAGCTAAATACAGTTTAGTGCTCCTAGTCTAGTGCTCTGTCAAACTTCTATCAGAATTCCTGTTTCCTTGCTTGCCTGATAATACTATTGTCTTTTCTATAATCTGCTTGGAAAATTAACCAATTGTCCCCCAGTGATACTGGGAAAGGTAATAATTTATATCTACTAGTCCAATACACATTGCAATAGTAAACATTTTTGATCACTTCTAAGAGCTGCATTGAAGTTTGGGAAGCCATATGAGGCTCTGTCTAGCTATTCTTGCCCTAATCAAAGGAATTCCACACAGTGTTCCTGACAGGCACTAATATCAGGGTTACCAGTGTGCAGGTTCCAATTCATTTGCATCTAAATTTCAGATCCATACCCCTACCTGCTCCTTATGTATATTAGGTTAAATCATAATCTTGCATTACTGTCCCATAGATCTTTGATATAAAGAAAAATAATTTGTTGAGGGACTTTAATAAAAACACAATAATCACCAACGTAGATCCTAGAAACTTAGGACATGGAACATGCATCTTATATAATTAGATATTAGCTATATTTTAGATTCTCTACTTAATAATTGTTTGTCTGGTATCAATATAGATGACAGAGTTAAGTCTATCTTTGACATGTTGAAAATATATAAAAAGCTTCCAAACTTACTGCTTCCTCCCCCCAAAAAGCCTATTTTAGTTTTTTTTTTTCATTTAAGTCTCTGTCTAGTAAACTATTTTTAAAGATTGCACCAAAGTTTCTTACTGTCTACCTTCTTCATGTTCTAAGCTATGATACTTCACTAGGAACAATTAGAAACTAAAAGCATATAATGGAGAAAGAATTTCAGGAAATGGCAGGCTGCAAATTTCCAGGGTGACAAAAAGCATGAGAAGAGCAATTGAGTAAGGTTAAACTGAGATTTAGACAGTCAAAATACTGGTCAACTCATCTTGCCTTTAGGTGATTAATTGTTGTTTATTTTTGGAGCTTGAACTAACAGGCCATCCTGGGGCCAGTGCAAGCTGATATTATCTAAATAACCACTGAGTGCCTAGTGTTAGGATATCTTTCCTGCTCCTTTTATGAGAAGTTGATCTGGCTTCAGCAAGGGTGGTAGATGTGCCAAAAAGTACATCATCCTCACCACATGTGTCATGCTGTGTGTGTAACAATTTAGAGGTGATTTTAAGGCAGAATGTCCGGGCTTTAACTAATGAATTCTTTCTCAGGAGCCAATTCCAAAATGGTGTTTTCTACAAAGTCTCTCCCCTCCTCCCAGGTCAATTCACCTTTAGCCAGAAGAAAGATCTCCCCCTACTGGTGCCACTGACCTTAAAAAAATATAGGACTTAATGAGTGCAGTAATATCTCTTCCACTGTCCTCTGCCTGCTACAAATTTTAAGCATATGAATTTAAATTATACTTGTACACTGTTGTCAGCTGATATCTACATTCTCATCTAAAAAATTAGCTGAAAAAATGTTTTGTGTGACTTTCCAAATACATCATACAACAGTAAAGCACTTTGGATGCCAGGGAAACTGCATTTGGCTGCAAAAATTGGGAGAACTACTAGAATCCAACAAAAAGTTAAAGATCTCTGGATCTCTTGGCTGTCCAAATATGGTAGCTTCATCAGAAACAGGACAACACAAAGTTTAGGATTGGGATTTAGTTATGTCCAATCAAGAGTAGACTACACTTCTCTGATAGCCAAATGATGCAAGAGAAAGGCCATCATCAGAAACAATAATAACTTTTGATTTTATGAATTTTGCACGCCAACTCTCAAGCTGTAATATATCAACTTTGATATATTTTTAAATGAGTTCATAATACACGTAGCAAGAAACATTTGAATACACTCACACACACTCCCCATATAAACACAGCTCTATTCCCATTGGTAAGTACTCAGCCCTAATTGGATTGTTGCTAAATGAAATGGTCATTAAGCAAGGTATCTTGTGACTGCCTGTTGTGGTTAGCTGGCAGCAGGTGCAGACAGCTGAGGAGAGTGAGGACTCAGATGAGGGACCAGGACCATTAGGAAGTGGACTGCTGCCTTCATAGATTGTGGGGCTGGCACCAGTGATGAGGAGGTTCCCGAGGGGCCTGTGCCAAGTGCGCGTGCATGAAGGATTGCTCGGAGGAAAGAACAGTTACAACAGCACGGGCAACTCGGGAGTAAGGCTGCAAGGTAATGGCCCCTCCTTCAAGAAGATAAAAGCCAGTTGTGAAACTAACCTTTGCAGAAGGCAAAGAAGTTTTGAACTCAGCCTCGTGGACATTACAGTTGATATTTGAAGACTCTTGTAAACTATTTCTTTTTTGTCAGACATGAAAAAATTTGGCAAGACTCTTTCTTGTCGCAGCTAGTTAGTTGGAAGCAGTCTTTTATCTGTGAGGAAACAGGATTCTTAGCTGAAACTTAAAAATATTACACTGCTGCCTTTGTCTTGTGTTTGCTCTCTTGGAACCAGGTTTGGGTCAGAATACTGCCTCTCTTAGCAAAGGCAATCTAGCAATCCTGATTGTAGTCATTAATGAAATCATCCACTGTCATTAAACAAGACATCATCTTGTTTAATGTAACTTCATCTTTGTCATTGACTCTGTCAGAAGCCAGATTGGAAGGTAGAAAATGACAATCATGTGACCATCGTATGCTGTGACTATTGTAAGTAGTTTGGGTGCAGTTGCCAAGCACCCAAAATGTGATCACATGATTGCAGGAATGTGATGGTTGTGTGAGGACCAGTTGTAAGTTACTTTTTTCAGTTGGCAAAGAAAGCGGGGGTGGGGGAAGAGAGAGAGGGGGGGGAGAAAGGGGAGGAGAGATTCTGGAAAGCAAAGCATGGCTTGGTAATAAAGTCCTGACACAAATGAATTCTCTGTGAAAGTGGGCAAGTTGTATGTATTTTATAGCTAAATATTCAGTTCTAAATCTGTCAGTTGTAGATAATCTCATTGCATTTTTAAAAGCAACTGTAAAGGATTAACCATTATTTTAACCAAGTTAAAAAAGAAAAGGAAAAAACACAGTTTTGCTCATGCTACTTTATTTCACTATGGCAACATGAGAAAAATGAAAAATTCAAGAGATGAAAAGAGCTATAATTCCAACTGAAGGACTAAAAGTCAGAATTAAGATTGATTTATTATTCCCGGTGATTCATACACTATCAACTATTAGGCATTTTGTTTCTTTAAAGTACTTATTTGTTTTTTACTTACCTCACAAATTTTGCTTGTTCAAATTTATCAAAATCTTGTTATGCTAAGGTTTTCACATTTAAATATTGAAAATTATTTAACAGAATAGGCAATCCTAGTGTATAATAGATTGTTGGATATACTGCATTTGTTTCATGTGATTTTATTATGAAAAATAAAAGTGTAAATCCTGAGATGAATTGAACTATTCTGTATAGGCCTTATCTACAACAATGAATCCTAAGTTCAAAAACAATTACAGTCAGTAAAACAAAAGATCAATAAAGACATATTCAGAACAACTCTAGATGCTCCTGATCAAAGTAAATCCTATTGTGTTCAGCGAGAAAGATGGACTGAATGAAACAGACCATAAAGGATTTTTTTAAATAAAATAAATATTTTGTATTCATTTTTAAAAAGAATATGGATCCAATATACATATAATAATGAACACAGAAATCCAATCCTATCCTATAGCAGCAGCAATAGCACTTAGACTTATATACCGCTTCACAGTGCTTTACAGCCCTCTCTAAGCTGTTTACAGAGTTAGCATATTGCCCCCCAACAATCTGGGTCCTCATTTTACCCACCTCAGAAGGATGGAAGGCTGAGTCAATCTTGAGCCAGTGAGACCCAAATTGCTAAACTGCTGGCAGCCAGTGATCAGCAGAAGTAGTCTGCAGTACTGCATTCTAACCACTGAGTCATCCTACCTTACCCTACCCTATCTTACCCTACCCTACCCTACCCTAATTTGAAGTGAGATAAATAAACAAAACTGCAATTGATTTGTCTCTAAAGATACAAAGATAAAAAGCCAACCAACAGAGCAAAATTACTATTATTTAAAATATATTGTTTGAAAGCTGATTACTGCCTAAGGATATTATCACAAAATATTTAGCAAATATTCACAAGAGTTAATTGAAAAAGAGCATAATGATTTACACACACACACGTGTGTGTCTGTGTGTGTGTAATTGCTTAGTATTCAGATCATTCTATTATAATAAAAATTAAAAATTCTGTGTGGTAATTGTTGTATACAATATGATTTTTAAAAATGTAATGTAATTTTGAAGATTATGTATTCATGTTACATAAAAAAAAGATTATGCCATTGCTAGAATTAATGGCTCTTGAATTTTTCTGATTAGTTAATAGATAATGATTTCAATTATTGAGTCATCCTAAGCGATCCTAAGCGATTTAAACAGGATGGAAATAGATTTCATTCAAATAAGATGTATCCTACAGTAAAGCATAATTCTAGTTTATTTTTCTCTGAATGGTAACTTTCTACCTATATAGTCCAATAATATTTATTATTTTATTTGATATTTCTATATGATATACTTCTACCAGATATCCTACCCCACTTACAGAATTTCCATGGTTTCAAAAAAACACTGTTTTCTCATTCTTTCCAGTTGGGCATATCTGAAATGATCATGAAAAGTCATTATATGGGATCAGAAATCTTGTTCTTGAAATCTACAGACCCATCCCTTTCAGCCAGATTCATATAATTTAGTGCTATGAGAGACAATAAAGCAAAAATGATCTATTTTATGAACATACGAATAAAAAATGAAATTGGACAAGGAATTCTGGAGGCTTCAGTTTCTGTCATTTCTTTTAAAGACAAGAATCATGCTTATAATAATTTCTACATTCACTGACAAAAATGATATTGAAGAGTCAAAGATGTATCTTCCTTCTCAGTATAACTCCTAGAGCAGTTTGCTAACAACGTGTATTTAAAAAAGTGATTACATTTTGTTGATCACCTAAATCATGACTTAGTTGTGTTTGAATGGTCACATTTTTACATAAAAAATGTAACCCACTGATTCCAATGAGATAATAATCTAAAACTGTGTTCAAACAAAGAATCTAATCTCAGTGATGTATGCAAATTGTAACTCTAAACAAATGATGCTAATTTGAGGCAATTTCTCAAAATCATTATTTATTGGCTGAGATTTATTTCATTCTTTTTATTCTTAAAATTCATTAAAATCAGACATAATAAATTAAGAATCAGGGAGAAAAGGAATGGTGGCTGATCGGAGTGCTACCAATGTCTCCTGTTTGTACCACATTTATCTAAAAGGAAAACCAAATGTTGACCCTGTCAAAAAAGTAAGAGAGAACAAAAATCCTATGCAATTTTGCCCACAAAGATTGCTACATCCACATATACACATCAATCTGTGTATATCCCTCACATATGTAAAATACTCAAGACACACAAGTATGGATCTGCTCCTTTCTTCTAGCCGAAAGAGTAAAAAGAAGAGGGGAAATGCTGTATGCAGGTGAGATAAGAGGAAAGGTTAAGAGCTGTGGTGGCACAGTGGTTAGAGTGTAGCATTGCTAACTCTACCGACTGCCAGTAGTTTGAATCTCAATGGCTCAAGGTTGACTCAGCCTTTCATCCTTCTAAGGTCAGTAAATGAGGATCCAAGTGGGCAATAAATATACTGACTCTGTAAACTGCTTAGACAGGGCTGTGAGGTACTGTGAAGCAGTATATAAGTCTAAGTGCTATTGATATTGCTATTAACTGTGCTGTGAAGGAAAGTGACGGAGAGAGAACAAAACAGAAATGAAGGAGCAGTTAGGAGACAGAGAGGAAAAGAGAATGATTTAAGTGTTAAAAAAAAGTTAAATTCAGCAGGAAAATCACCCTTTTCAAAGAAGAGCTAATATTAAGCTAATCTTCCAAGGTACCTGTGGTGTACAATATTCAGGTTGCAACCCTTTTTTTCCAACATCTTCCTCTGTCTTAGAGAATAATTGTCACCCCTCACTATGCAGATATTTGGCAGGAAAAAAATTCATCTTAGTTAGGGGGAGGCATTTATTAAGTATTAACATAAACACAAAGGACTGGGTATTACGTGAATTTAAAACATGGAATATGTGAGACTGCATATGTGCATGTGGTTATACCACTCTCTGTCTAGATCTATCCTGGATCCTATTACATTGATCAGAAATATATAGTGCTTTTCTAGACTATAGTGATGCAGTGGTTAGAGTGCAGTACTTCAGGCTACTTCTGCTGGCTGACTGAAATTTGGCAGTTCAGCTCTCACCAGGCTCAAGGTTGACTCAGCCTTCCTTCCTTCTGAGGTGGGTAAAATGAGGACCCAAATTGTTGGGGGCAATAGGCTGACTGTATTCCACTTAGAAAAGGCTGTAAAGCACTCTGAAGTAGTATATAAGACTAAGTGCTATTGCTAAGTGCTACTTCTGCATGGTCACCATGCTGATTATTCAGGGTTCCAATTTCCCAAAATGAATAGAAGCCCACTGCAGACCTTTTCATAGCGTCATAGCTTTTATTCAGAGAGAATTACTCTTTTCTGGTATATAACCTGAATGAGTTTAGCATCCTCAACAAGTCTTTGAAGTATGCTAAATGGTATATTAAGTTCAGTTAAATTGATGATTGTATAGGGATAAACAACAACTAGTCTACGTCTGATTATGTTAAACCCTATGTTCCAAAGGTGCTTTTTTCAAGAAGCAACTGGGCTTTCTGGTTTTTCTTTGAAGACATTTTGCTTCTCATCCAAGAAGCTTCTTCAGCTCTTCAGCCAAGGAACTGAAGAAGCTTCTTGGATGAGAAGCAAAATGTTTTTCTTCAAAGAAAAACCAGAAAGTCCAGTTGCTTCTTGAAAAAAGCATCTTTGGGGCAACCATGGCCTGGATGACTGAGAATCTCCACAGACATTAAACCTTATGCTATTAAAGCAAGAGAAAAGGCAAAAAATACTGTTACTCATCAGTTATTTATCTAAACTGTGGTCAGTATCTCCCAAAAAGCATTGGTAAAACTGCCAGTGATGCAAATGGTAATGGGTATAACCTTTCTGTAACTAAGGAAGCATTATGGTATTAGTAACTAATTTATATGCAATATCTGCTCACTATTTGCTAACAACTCTCCTTGCTTAATAATAAAACATATTCACTCATTCATTAATTCATTTGTTCATTCATTTATTCATTCCTCATATTCTCAAATACAGTAAAAGCAGAATCAAGGGTAAGTTTATGAGATTGGAGTCAGACTAATTATTTCTCAGATACTTTAAACTGGGCATATTAACGTATATATGCCTGACTGGATGAGAGCAACATGCTGGCAAATCTAATCATCACATATCATCTTACAAGATCGAACACAGTGGACATGGTGAAGCAATGACATTTGGTAGAGCCTATATTTGTGGAAAATATGGTAAGTTGTAATGAAATATGAAAGAAATGTATACGTATAGTTTGCTCCATTCTTTTTAATTACTAAATGAAAAAAAATTCTAATTCCAATTCTTAATGAATGTGTTGTCTCTCTCCCCATATTGTTCCTGATTTAATGAAATATCTACCACTGTTAGATCTTTTAATTATTATGGTTCATATTTTAATAGTTTATATTAAAATCAGCACAATAGTTGCCTCATACAACGAAGAAAATCAACTTAATTTTGTAACCAAAGGAATACTCAGTAGGAGGCTGCATCTAATCCTACTTGCTAACAAATGCATTGAGGTATGAGACATATGCTCTCACAAACTTATTTATCATAGTAACTTTACATTTTCAAGCATATGTTTGGCATATCTTAGGAGTCTATCTCAAAATACTGTTGTGCATGTAAGTTCTCATAATTATAAATCAGTGAGGGAAACAGTCTTTTCATAATATACTTGGTGCTCTGGAGTGACTCTTCTGAACATCGCAATTGCTGTTAAACAAACAAACTCTCAAGTTAATAGGTTAAGTGTTTGTGTAGTTGATAAATGTGAGGCTAATATAATCAGTGGTAGTAAGAACCATACAATTGGTTGTTGGCAGAGCTAATCAGAACTTCTACTTTTCACAAGGCTAAAGTTTCAGAAATATGTATTCTCTAGGCCTTTTGACCTAGATGAGAGGTTGTACATGCTAGCCTTGTGTTCTGGTAAACAGACTGGAACTCTTGAGTGCAAATCAATGCCATGTGCTTTCCACTAATAGAGCACATGGGTTTAAAATTAAAATGCAATGTAATCGAGTGCTTTAGGAAATTTAAGCGGTTAAAGGAGAATGTGGCCAGATAAAATACTTAGGTCACATTTTTATGTTCCCTTGCCCCTCTCCACTTAAAAATCTGGACAAATTCAATTGTATTGTATTTCTTCACAATCTGATGGAAAAACAAAAAGTTCATTTAATTATTTCATGGTTGATTGATCTAGGGGAAATGAGGATGTTGTGCGTTTCTCTACCAGATATGCCTCCTATTAGATTAATATGTTTTATTGTAGCAGATTAAGTAAAGAAATATAGGGGAAAAATGAGTAGACAAACTGGAAAAAAATTAAAACACTAAAAATAAATACAGATATTAGGTACAGATATAACACATGCAATATAATACATTTATATTATACATATAATACAAATAGACATTGATACAAAAATTAACCTAACCTCGGGCATATCTATCCAAAAGTAAGTCCTTGACTACAATGATACTTTCTCTTAGGCAAAGAACCTCAGTGTAAATGACAGTTTAATTGTGTGAAGCTGCTATTTCATTTACAGTTTCGTTCTAAACCTTGTGTTCTCCCTGTATTTGATTCCGCAGTATGAGCAAACCCCAGAAAAGTAGAATAATGTATTTATTCTCAAGTATTAATAATTATGAGTGAAAAGAGAAAAATGTATACTGTAAACTCATACAAAATAACTAGTTGAATTGGACATTTCAGAAGGAGGGTATTAAAAGCTGCAATATAACACATAATAAATTAAAAAGATGAAGTCTGTAGCATAAATATGTTGGAAAGGAGTTTTCAGAAGTCTTATCTAATCATTTTGTGAATGGCAGTATTTGGATTATATTATTTTGCTCATGTTATACTTAAAAAGTTAAATGGTTTGTAGTGATTAGAATACTGTACATAATTGGATCAAAACTATTATAATACATAAGGAATATATGCCATTATTTCTCCTTCAAATATAAACATTTCCTTTTAAATGATATATTAATTTATTTAATCCATAGATTCACTAGACAAATATGTCTACTTCAATGCTAACATAGAACAAATGATTTAACCCATGCTAATTTCATGCTCTATTTTGTACAGAATTGAGTGTTTCTCATTTACCTGATACTAAGCACCAATGAATTCATATTTAAATACTTATGTGCAGTTCTAGTTATATGTAAATTTCAGTTAATAAATTGAAAGACTATGCCTTACAACACTTTAATCAAGGAGACTATTAATTATAAGTGGATAAGAACTGGCCATAGGCATTCCGTGCTGTCAGTAGAATACTTGTAGCTCAGGGCTGAACTGTGGGGTTCTTGGAACCACCATCAGTGTCCCATGAGAGGCACAATTGTGTTTTTACATTTTTTACAATTGTGTTTTTACATTTATCTTCCAACCAATCTTCCAGCAACTGAGTTTGCTCCATGAAGAAATTGAGAAATCCATAGTCCTTTCTACTTTAGCATCCATAATGACGCCTTCTTACCTGAAATATCTGTGACATAACTTGAAATTTCTCTTAAACATTCAGGAATAACCAAGATTCCAACTCAGTGTAGAGAATTAATGTATAGAACTGATTCCAGTAGCCAAAATCTTATCAATAAATGGTCAATCCATGACAATGGATATTATTTTGAAATTGAATTTAGCAGATTCTAATAAAATATATATTTCTGGTAATGGAGATCTAACTCATGTGGATGTGTCAATCCCTCTCTTAATTATCCAGTTAATATTGTATGTTGTGCTGAAAAAAAATTAAAGAATCACTTGGAAGGATTGAATTCTCCCATCTCATGTATTTCTGTCTTACAAAACACATTAATAGCATGTCTTCTCATACATGATAATGGATATCTGATTATGAGCTGAAGAGCCATTATGAAAAATCCACAAATCTGCACTATACATGGGAGAAAGTTTCTGTTCTGCTGACAGGCACAATAGGGTACAATTCATAGGAACTGTTCAAACAATACAGCATGCCAAGAGTGGTGGAAATTCTTTCTTATTTCATGTTAACTGAAGATATCACTGGAAAGCTAATCTCCACTAGGGTGATAATACTTGTCTTGTTCACATAGAACTATTTGCATATACACAAAGACTCCTTTCCACATTTTGGAAAAAGGAGGAGTAATGAACCTCCCTCATGATAAACTGTATGTTGGAATACAATGCTTTTAACAGGCAATGATTGTTCCTGGGAGGGTTCTATGACCATTATTTTAGGCTATTCATAAATCACATTTTAATGCCATTTTATTATTGATATTTCAGTCAATTATTGTTGACTGAGAAGACATTTGACTTCTAAATGATTATTCCATATCATTTGTGCATAATCTACAGAATGAGTTAGAACATATAAAATAACTCTAGAAATAATCCCCTATTGATTCTATGCTTAAAGAAAATTCTGATGCTAAATGTCACAAAAAATGAGCATCATGATCTATGTGTGTGTGACTTTGGCAATGGATCTTCTATATATTCAAGATAAAGCATTTGTATTTAATTTTCATTGTACTATTTTGTGGAAATAAGTATTAATTATGCTTATTCTACAATTACTAAATCCATCTTATACAAAGGCTATTCAAAATAAAACACTTCTCTAAAGTCTATCTATAGCCAAGAAAGAAAATTCAGATGTAAAAGGTACAGCAAAACAAATCAAAATTGTCCAATTGAGAATAAGATATTTTTTTAAAATATATTTACATTAATATTTTATTATAATTTCAGCCAAATTGACAATTGTTAGTTTTTATCTATTTTTTTCTGTCTGCATTCAGTTTGATTCCTAGAAACTTCTTCCTTTGTTTGTGTGTGTGTGTCTTGCTGAATAATGTAATATTTTTATGCAGGCAATTTAATAGCAGTTTATTCTCATTGATAGCTACACTACATGTTTTTAAAAAAAACACCTCAAAGCAACAGTTGGTAGAGGTCTGACCTCATCTTATGAAATATGAGTATTCAGCTATCAATGAGAATACAAATGATTATCTTGAACTTTCATAATATTCTGCTTTGCCAAAAATATTTTCTATTAGAAGAAAAACCACTTAATAAAAGACAAGTAAGAAGCAATCCAGGAATAGAGAAAATAATTATTTGATTTGAAATATCTATGGAAAAGACTGTCTTCATCCCATATACTCTATAACCACATGCAGGAAAGTAGAGATGATTTTGATACATAGCATTTACATAAGTTTTTTGATAAATCCTAGTCTTTTATTTTCTCAATGTAATATTAAGTAGTCAAAATTATGAAAAGTCACAATTCCTTTATTTCTGTTCAAAACTGAATTTGTACATTAGTTAATATAAAGTTTGCAAAGCTAAATCATTTCAAGCGTAATGAGTTGCATTTATTTAGTTCTTTATACACCAAAACATTTCAGTGCCTCTCGCCAGTCAGATTCCTTGCATTTTTCTAAAAGTCCATAATTGGATATCTCTCTAAATAGAATTACTAAACCTGGTCTACATTCTTTAGTAACCATTTAACTGACAACATATATCCATGAAACAACATACATATAGGCATTTGTGAATATGTATTTTGCTTTCATATATATAGAATTATATACTTAGAGCTTTATACATATAGTTTTTTAAAGTATTATTGGAAAAGGAAACTACATACAAAATATGGGTTTGTAATGCCATGTTCCTCAATTCTAAACAGATATTTCACAGGTGCCAGCATTTATTCAGGTATCAATTTCCTTGAAAAGAGAAAATGTACATGGCATTTGTGTATTATAGAATTCACACACACACACACAAACATATGCACAGGACTGAAAATAAGAATAAGGTTTACAGCTAATAGATATTTTCCCCATCAAATTTATATGGGATGCCGAGCATCACAGACTTCTTGCAGACTACAAAATCATTTTTTATCTTCTTTTACATCAGTTTTCAGTGATTTCCTTTTAATAAAAAAACTTATCCTTTAGTAAGGATTGCACATTTGAAAATTGTCATGATTCTATGATTGATACATTCATGTAATAATGATGTTTTATAACTTTCTTAGATATTGATTGTAGATCTGTTAAAAATGTGGTAACTAATAACACATCTTCACATACATAGTTAACATAATTAAAAATGGCTAAACAATTCTTAGAAAGTCATGGCATTCAAATTAATAACTGATGTTCTCTATTATTCAATACAATAGATGTCAAAAGCAAAACAATAAGGAGAAAACAAGACTTAATTCGCTTTTGAACTAAATACTAAGTAAAAATTATGGTATTCTTCTGTAGGACACATGTCTACATTCATCAATATATTTTTAGCATTTAATAAGAATCTATGCAGTAAAGTGAAAAAAGAAAAAAGAAAACTTTAAAAAGAAAACACGTATTAGAGATATGTCTCCTTCTATATAACAAACACGTTAACACTTCAGGGTTGTAATGGATGCCATCACAGTATTACCACCTCAATTTTTGTTTATTTTTTTTTAGCACACCAAGATCTGAAAAGCACGGTGTCTCACACTTATGTATTCTATAACCTTAACTATTATTCCTACTGTGTAAAAGCAAACCATAAATTTGAGGTGATAAAGCACCAGTTGGCAGATGTGAAGTCTACTACGAAAGCAGAAACCTTTAAAAACTGCGTAACCATTATGAAATAACTGACCTATATGAAACTGCTACCATGGTTCACAAATTTATTGTCAGGTTCCAGCCTCTAGCTGTTCTCTGATTGTTCTAAATACTTGACAAACTGAAGCCTTTTCACTTTCTGTTGAAATTGCCTCATCTCCCTGTCAGAGCGCCATGGGGGACTCCATTACTTTTCTGACTTCCTTCCCCCACTGACAAGTCATTTAGCTGGCTTCTTGTTGTGAAGGCTGTCCATGTCAAATTAGCCAGAGCCCCTATTGTCCTTATTACCACTCGAAAAGCCATCATGAGTAATGCTACAGGGTCCCTCAGTTGTCATCATTTGTCAGAAAGAAAGGGAGTGTGGTTACATATAGTTGACAGGTAATTTCAGTGTCTACAATTACCCCAATTAGTCTTGTCATAAACAATTCGATAAACGCACACCAATACAAACAGATAAACACACCAAGGTCTCTCACTATTAATGTTGGGTAATGGGTAAATCAGTGATATAATGTTATATTTTATTTATTTCTTTAAACTACCCACAGCTGTGTGCTGGCAGTTGCTACCTGGTCAGCACAAATTGTACTATCTACTTTCATTAGCTCATCACTACAAGAGAATAGGAAAGGCTGTGACAAAATTCATTTAGAAAGAAAAAGAGAGCAGATTGCCTAAAGCAGGTGTTATAACAAAGATAAAACAAAGGTTTCCAGTTCTTTACTGCAATGGCTTTAGAAGTGATTATTTTATGTTAATATACACACATGACAAGAAGTCCCCCAAGAAAGTAAGGGGGGAAAATGCAACTGCTTGTATTAAAATAACATTCATGTGGAAATTAAAGCACACTGGTGGTATCACACATGTTAAAGGCTGTTATGTAGAACCAATCATTTCATTCATATTAAATCAGTTTTGAGCCGGGCAATCAAGAATCTAAGAGATATTCCCCAAAAGCACTCTTCTTCAAAAAACCATCTAAATTCTGAATTTAGACTACACTTGGCTAGGAATCCAATACAGTTGACAGTGAGTGATATAATTTTTCTAACCAAACACTGTCAGCAGCAATTTTTGTTTCATAATAATACCTATCTCTTTTAACACAGTCTACCACAGAGTAACAACAATGAATTAAGAACTAGTAAGATTAGTCCTGGCACTGTGCAAAATCTATCCACATCTCAGCATTTCTTGAGTCTACTGTACCCTGTCTGTTTGCTGACCACGTACTTAAGTGACAGGAGGAGAACCCAACAGAAACATGTTGTTGTAGGAAATTGCTTTTGGCAACTATTTGTTCAAGCTCAAGATTTTTTTTTTAAAGCCAACACTAAGAACCCAACAGAAAACAGGACAGGTCTCCCTAATGAGTAATCTATTTTAGCACAGTCTTGTCTAGGCATGACAGTTTACTGAGAGGCTTGAAAAACTCGTAATTACCAGTGTTACAGGGCAATTAATGTATATTACACTGCACTACTCATGGCAGCAACTGTCATTTTCTCAATAAAAATGAGTACTCTTCAGCTAAAGGTGACATTAATTGGGACTTTAATGACTATGCAGAGGAGCTGAAGCCAAATATGAACAAAACAGCGATTCAATGAGCAACTTCAGAAACGAGAAAATTGTACTAAAATGAGATTAATTGCTGTTTAGAAAAAGGAAAGAACCTAAAAAGCTATTAAATTGCAGGGTTTGGGTGCCCGGGTGATGGTTGTGATGTTAATCTTGCATTCTCACAGCAGGCAAATATTCACTAAATTCAGAGCTTTTTGACAGCAGGAAAAATCATGTATGCTTAACTTCAATCCATCAAAAATATATTTCAGCTTTTATCAGTGTTCTAAATACTTCTGCAATTTCAAAAATTACTGCTCCATTCCTTGGCTGTCATCATGCAAATGTGAATACTGTCAATATTGCTGTGAAAAATTTCTCAGCTTCAAAAGGCTTACTTTAGTGATAAAGAAAGAAAAATGTGAAGATTAGAATTGGAAAACACACACTACTAATATAACAAAAAGCAAACAATAAGAATATAATGTTTAAATTGTAGAAACTACTAAAATAGAAAATGATGGGGTGTTTGTCTATGTGTATGTGTAAAAATCAAAGAAAAATAATTTCTGAAAATCTTCCACAGCCTATATAGTTAATTACTTGCTATAAATAATTAGGACATAATTTTGCAGCTCAACTTCAGGTGATGCAATGATTAAAACAGTTCTGGAGTTTCTAAAAGCCTTTATCTCTTCTACTTAATACTTGATGCAATTATATAATTGCTTTATAGGTCTTTCAACTGTCAAAACGAGTGTATACATAAAACATCACATTTAAACTCTGACATACAAAGGGGATAAACATAGGTCTGGCTTCCTTTTAAGTTTTGTCTTCAGAAAGTAGAAATTTGAAAATAGAAAAATTAATTCATCAGTTCAGAACAGTCTGGCCTCTTTATATATCTAACTTTTGTGCATGTTTTGAAATAGAGCACTCAGCAGAATACTTCCTACTGCCATTACTGTATTTCACAATTAGTTTTTAATGATCAATGCTGTTCCCCTTCCAAGTTATAATAATTAAACAGCTAACATTTTTGCAGAGTATAAGTTGTATAACACACATATAAACAAACAAACCTACATTTTAGGCAGTACTAAACAATTTTGTCAAATAAATAATACAGAGTTTCCAAAAATAGGGTGTCTTCCTAAAAATAAGTTGTCTTACTGTTAACATTGTTATTTTTAATTAACTATTTTGACTGCATATTTATGCAGTCAGATAGCACAGAAGAATATTTAAATGAACATCTAACTTGCTTATCAATGATATAGCAGCTGAAGGAATCAGCTTTCCAGAATTGTTTTTGCAGGTTTATAGGTATCATAATGGCTAACAAAGTGGAGTTATGGTACCTATTATGATATCTACATACTGACCCATCAGTCCTTCAAACAAACTATGCTAAACATAAGAGACCCAGTTTGGCGTAGTGATTAAGATTCCAGATTAGAATCAGAACGAGTTCTAGTCTTGCCTTAGGCACAAAGCCAGCTGGGTGACCTTAAACCAGTTTTTCTTCTCAACCCTAGGAAAGAGGCAATTGCAAACCACTTCCAAAAAATCTTGTCAGGACAACCAAAGGGACTTTTCCAGGCAGTCTGCGGGAGTCAGTACTGACTTGGAGGGAAAGGAAAGGAAAGGAAAGGAAAGAAGGAAAGGAAAGGAAAGGAAAGGAAAGGAAAGGAAAGGAAAGGAAAGGAAAGGAAAGGAAAGAAAAAGAAAGAAAGAAAGAAAGAAAGAAAGAAAGAAGAAAAAGAAAGAAAGAAAGAGAAAGAAAGAAAGAAAGAGAAGGAAAAAGAAAAAACTCAAGAAAACAAGGTAAACACAAACAATCTGGTTGGGTTACCTGGCAAGCTATTTTGGCAGAGGGACAGGCAGATTCATGCTCTAATTTTGACCAGGCTGATATACTTCAACATCTGGGTAAAAGTATTGTTCAAGCCAGGTTCTGAGTTATATACATTTTTTTAAAAAAAATTGTTCTACATTCCATCTTATCTCTAAAACAAGGCTGAAGAGGAAATTCAAAACAAAAATAGTTCTGTTAATTTAGCAATAACACTTAGACTTATATACTGTTTCCCAGTGCTTTACAGCCCTCTCTAATTGGTTTAGAGTCAGCCTATTGCCCCCAACAATCTGGGTCCTCATTTTATTGACCTCGGAAGGATAGAAGGCTGAGTCAATTTTAAGCCCATGAGATCTGAACTGCCAAACTGCTGGAAGCGGGTGATCAGCAGAAGTAGCCTGCAGTACTGCACTGCGCCACCGTGGCTGTTATACAATGTACAAACTCTACGATGACTCTAAAAGAATGTTTTCCTGTGATACACATAAGCCTATTGTATTAAAGAAATTCCAAACTGAAGAGGGATAAAACAAGATGCATCAATCTAGATATCAATTTTCTTGTGGCCAAACTAAGTAATTCAGGGTGTTCCTTTTACAAACATCAGTAAGATTCAAACAATATTTGTGTGCTTAGCCACATAGTGTTCTAAAAAAGCATGGGGAGATGAAGATATTAATTTTTCCAAAGCATCTTAGTACATGCATGACACTTAAATGACCAAACAATTAAGCAAGTCAATTTTTTTAAAATTAGATTTATATGCCGCCCTTCTCCGAAGACTCAGGGCGGCTTGCAATTTTTGGGATACAACCCAGTGGGCATAGCAATAGCCTTCATTCCATTGTATATGCCTGCTTATTACTAAGCAGCATTTTTACAAAGTCAGCTTATTGCCCCCAACAATCTTGGGTCCTCAATTTACCTACCCTGAGAGGATGGAAGGCTGAGTCAACCTTGAGCCTGGTGGGATTCGAGCCTACAGTAATTGTAGGCAGCTGGAACTTAAATGCAGGCATTTAACAGCCTGAGCCACCAAGGCTTTTTATAAAAATCTTTAAATATTTGGGAATAGTTTTTATTGCCATATTAAACACAGGGAACATTAAAATGCAAAAAAAAAAAAAAAACCCAGTAGCAGCATTATTTTCCAAGAGTGGTATGACATATTCCATCACCGCTAAAGTTATTTTTGACTAAGGCTCATCTTTGTTTAGAGTTCAATTAGCACCAGACAGCTCTTCTCTGTAACAGGAGACCATGTCAGTCCAAAAATCAGGAGGAGACTGATGGTACCTTTTGAGCCAACACATTTATTAAATGTTTTAATTACATTCTTTAGTCTGCAAAGTTGTTATTATTCTCCAACCCGATTTCTGCCTATCTGGAATGCATCCAGTTCAAATTCATAAGGAAAGTGTCCTCCTGTGGAATTAATGTGGTACTCTTTTCTCAGCTGCCTACCTGTCCCTTCCATTGTATGGAAATCTGCCATGGCTGGGGATGCTTCATTTGGCTACTTAACCCACCACCATGTGCAAAGAGCCCCACTTATTTTCATGGTTTTTCTTCAGCTTCTGACAGGCATGCCCAAACTCTGTGCATGCTTGCTTTCTTACTGAGGCTGCCTTGGTTCATTCTCCAGGTGGACTCCATTCTCACTATCCTTTGAAAGTCTTCTTTTATTTCAATGCTAATCCTTTCTTTATTATTGGAGAAAGAAGCTTCTGAAGGATCGCAAGAATGGAACCCACTTAGAAAATGGCACAAGGTGACCTGGGAAGACTACACCTAGAATATTCTGACACATAGCATGTGCCTGTCAGCAGCTGAAGAAAAACCATGAAGGTAAGTGGGGTGCTTTGCATGTATTGGTGGACCTAAGGCTTCTAAGGCCACAGCAGACTTCTGTGTACCAGTGGGTGCTGTAAGTTGTGCCAGGTTGCCCAGGGCATCTCCCACAGCCCCACATTCCTTACTTGGACTCCATTTGCTTAAGGATCATCTGATATCACTTAACAACTACAACTAAGAGTGACAATATTACAGTAGTTGAGTAAAGAGGTCATACAACATCTTGCTTAACAAGTGAAGACATCTCACTTCACTTGATGACTGAGATTCCAGGCCTGATTGTTGTCGTAAGTCAAAGACTATCTGTAGTAATAGAGGTACCCTTTGCAATATTGTTTGTGGTGTACCTCCCTCCCTTCTTGTATCTCAATGAATCAGGGAGGCATTGTCGAGTTGCTTTCCCAGGATTTACAAATGTTTCAGTCTCCTTTATCTAGGTAACAGTTCTGGCATATTTCCAGAAAGGTCATTCCTTAGTCTCTATAGCCCTCCTTCACGCCAGCGAGACTTTTAAACCAAATAACCTTTCCCAAATTTTGAAAAGCACTAACTTTAGCATGGTCAATTGCCTCTCACAGCTTCAGCTTCAATTGCAGTATTGTGGCTACAATCTTGACTTTTTTAAATTTCTGTCTTAGTTAAGATTTTTCCCTGAAATTGATAGGCTTCATTGACCACAGCTTATTGTTGAGATTAATGTTCCAATCACATGACTGACCTGTTTTATGATCATTAGCACCAAAATAAGCAGGTTGCATTATGATCATAACTTGAGGATCACATGTAATCCCATTTTAAATTTGGATCCAACACTTTCTCTCTTCCCAACCCAACTCATAGGATTGTGTGTGAGGATAGTAGAAAGAGGAAGCATTGTATTTGCAGCCTTGAGTTGTACAAAAATAAAGCAAGGATATCAATCTAATAAATCATTCATTAATGACTCTGTCATTGTGATAGGAAGTCCCATTACCTAATTCTTCATTGCATAAAGAAGCAGAACCTTTATCCTTCTTGTCTCTCTAGCATTTAACTTCGTTAGATGACCCTGATTTCCTTCTACTCTTTCAGTACAAATTGTCCTTGAGTTATGGTTGTTGAATGTTCAAAGTTACAATGGTTCCCCAAAAAGCTACTTATGACTCAGATTCAAAGTTTGATTTGAAGATCCTAACATCTTTGTAACTACATCATCAAGGCATGACAGTGTAATGAAATTTTGCACATTCCAGGAGAGTTTCAAGTGCACTGTCATGCACATCTTTTTGATCATGCTCTGCAGACAGCCCTGAACTTCAGCGAGAAACATGAAAACCAGATCACCTGGAAGCTGCACCCAAAAGGAAAGGGTGAAAGTAGAGGAAGAATGTTGATTTGCATTACTCTTTTGAATTGCTAAATAAATTATCTCTGTACATTCTTAAAATGAAAAGGAATGCTATCTCTAGTGCAAATTCAGTGAGTGTGCCATTCAATCTGGTTTAGATTATTTTGATAGCAACATGTGAAGAATTTTTGAGATAGAATCTATTTCCTAATTGATTTAAAATTATGAAAGTAAATCTTATTGAATCATGATGAGTGTGGTGCTCCATCTTTAGAGATTACAGGCCAGAAATGACATTTTAAAATATGTTTTTATTTATTTTAATATTATAAACAGTTGGTTTAATTTACTTTAACAGTTTGATGTTTTGAAAGGTTATTATCCTGTCTTTTTTTCATACATGACTCAGGAGTACTTCTCCAAATATCCCATTTCCCCACAATAATAACCCTGTGCAATGAGTTGGACTGAGAAAATGAATGGCCCCGGAATCTCTCAGCTGTTTTTTCATGCCTAAAACAGGATTAAAATTTAAAGTCTCCTGATTTCTAGGCCAACACCTTAAGCACCAAACAAAACTGGTTTTCTTTTTACCTGGCTTTATTTTGTCATTTTTAACTGATGGTTGTTACAGTTTACAGCCAAATGTGCATGTACAAATTTAGGCAGTTCTGGTCAAATGTTTCAATGAATCTCTAATTGAAAAACAGCAGACATAACTTCTATATAGCACAAAAGTTAAAACATCTTACTGCAAATCTGAAACCACACTTATTACATTCACAATATAAGTAAACAGTGAATATGGCAGGTCATAAATTTGGACTCAGGCCCATAAATTTGACTTTATTCTTTGCAACATCTTCTTTGATGGAAATAATCAAATTTAGTAGCTCAGTAAAAGACTATATATTCT
This sequence comes from Naja naja, assembly GCA_009733165.1. Classification (NCBI taxonomy): domain Eukaryota; kingdom Metazoa; phylum Chordata; class Lepidosauria; order Squamata; family Elapidae; genus Naja; species Naja naja. The sequence continues at coordinate 308,264,483 of CM019148.1, forward strand.
TGTTTGGGAATTTTTCCCTCTCTTTCTTGAAGACCTCTTCTAGCTCAGAAATATTCTTAAGTCTCCCTGCCTGCAGCCTATGTTTGAGAACTCCCCACAGATTTTCAATAATACTCAAGTTTGAGGACTGTGAAATCCATTCCAACCCCTTCATCTTTCTTTCCTGTAAGTCCTTCTTGGTTGATTTGGGGATATATTTCAGTATGTCATCTTGATGAAATATTCAATCTCTTTCCAGTTTCAATTTTTTCAGCAGTGAGACCAGAGCCCCTAGGATATATTGATATTTGACTCTATTATTTCTTCCATCTTCAAAGTATTTCCTGTGCCACTGGTTGCCATAAAAGTATAAAGCACAATAAAGCCACAATAAAGCTTAACTGTTGGCAAGGTGTGCTTTCTTCAAATGCTTCACTCTTTTTTTTTCACTTCTAAACATTATGTGGCTGTGGTCAAATGGTTCGATTTTTTTGTTTCAAGAGTCCAAAGTACTTCTTTCAAAATAATTTTATTTTGCATTCTTTAGACAATGACTTTTCTGATGATATCAGAGAAAGGTCACTTTTTATATGTAACACTGTATTGTGGACAACTACTCCGGTGTCAGCTAAACTGGTCAGCAGGCTATTTGCAAGTGACCTGTTGGTGGTATTTTGAGGGCTCTTCTACCAGAAATTTTTCTTGATCTTCTAATATTATTACTAGGCTTCAACAGTTCTACACAGCATTCAATATTTTTCATATTTCTAACAACTGAACTTGCTAGAAAGTGAAAGTGTGATTCACACACACACACACAGAGTGAATTTGGCCCAATTTCATGGGAAAATGATAAAAGTGACTACAGCTACAAAACTTACACATGCAAGGTCAAGATTTCCTGCCTCCCCTTTTGGAGGTGGGGAAGACAGAACAGTGAGAGGAAGAGAGGGAAGGAGAGAGAGAGAGAGGGAGAGGGAGAACCTTCTTCCCTTGCTTTGTAAGAGGGAAATTGGTTCATTTTCAAATGCTTAGAGGCTGCTTAGAGGAACATATGGTTTCGGAAAAGAGACACAACAGCACTCCAACCTTGGACATTAGAATAACAGAATAACAGAGTTGGAAGGGAATCAGAATCAGAATAAAGCTAGAAGGGACCTTGGAGGACTTCCAGTCCAGCCCCCCTGCTCAAGCAGGAGATCCTATACCATTTCATACAAGTGACTGTCCAGTCTCTTCCTAAAAAACTACCAGTGATGAAGCACCCATAACTTCTGAAGCTGTTCCACTGGTTAATTGTCCTCAACTGTTAGGAAGTCTCTCCTTAATTCCAGGTCCTTCTATCCTTAATTAGTTTCCATCCATTGTTTCTTGTCCTTCCCTCTGGTGCTTTGGAAAATAATTTGACACCTTCTCTTTGTGGCAGCCTCTCAAATACTGGAATATTGCTATCATGTCCCCGCCCCTAGTCCTTTTATTTAGACTAACCAAACCCAAATCCTGCAACTGTTCTTCATATGTTTTAGTCTCCAGGCCTTTAATCATCTTAGTTGCTCTTTGCACTTTTTCCAACATCTCAACATCTATTTTGTAATGTGGTGACCAAAACTGGATGCAGTATTCCAAGTGTAGTCTTACTAAGGTTTTATAAAGCGGTCCTAATCATGTGATTGTTTATAGAATCTTTTTATAAAATCTTAAATTAAATTAAAGAATCTGTTTATAGAAACTTTGGAGGTCTTTTAGTCCAATCCCTTGCTCAGGCAGGAAACTCTATACCTGATGGCGAACCTATGGCACACATGCCGGAATGGCACAGAAATGGCACACACAGAGCCATTTCTGTCGGCATGCGAGCCATCATCTGGAACAGATCCACTGCAAATGTGCGCACGCCCCCCGCCAGCCGATTGTTGCATATCTGCCATGCATGCGTGGGGGGAGATGTGTGCACGGGCGATGCATGTGCATGTGGAGATGCACACATATGGTGTGGTCATGCACTGCATTATGGGTGCAGGCACGGGTGCATGCGACAATGAAAAGCATCACATTCCGATCGCCCAGTACGCTCCCATAGGCGGGGCTTCCTTGGGGTACCATAGGTTAGGCATTGTCGACTGGCGGTGCCGAGGGGTAGGGCCTTTTCTGTGGGAGCACCCGCCCTATGGAACCAACTCCCCGTGGACCTCCGTTTGGCCCCTGATCTCCGCTCCTTCCGCCTGGACCTGAAGACCTGGTTGTTTCAACAGGCCAGTCTGGACTGACTTCGGGGGTGTGGGTTGATTTTTACTTGTTTTAACTTTTAAATTTTTCTAACTATTCATTAGGCTTGTATTGGTTTAATGTTTTTTATTGTAATTGTATTGGGTTTTTATTGTTCACTGCCCTGAGTCCTTAGGGAGAGAGGGCGGCATACAAGTCTAATAAAATAAATAAATAAATAAATAAATAAATAAATAAATAAATAAATAAAAGGTTAGCCATCACTGCCCTATACCATTTCAATCTCCAATCTCTTCTTAAAAACTTAAAAAATTGCTGCTTTGAAAAATAAGTTGATCCCCTCTTCTTTGTGGCAACCCCTCAAATATTGGAACACTGTTATCACGTCACCCCTATTCCTTCTTTTCATTAAATTAGATATACACAATTCCAACAACCATTCTTTATATGTTTTAGCCTCAAGTCTCCTAATCATCTTTGTTGCTGTTCTCTGCACTCTTTCTAGAATCTCAAAATCTTTTTTTACACTGTGATGACCAAAACTAAATGCAGTATTCCAAATGTGGTCTCACCAAGGCATTAGGAAGTGGTATTAACACTTCATGTGATCTTGATTCTATCCCACTGTTAATGCAACTTGGACTGTGTTGGCTTTTGTGGTAGCTGCAGCACACTGCTGGCTCATATTTATGTGATTGTCTACTAGGACTCCAAGATCCCTCTCACAATTACTAAGCCAAGTACCACCTATTGTATACTATACCTGTGCATTTAGTTTTTCTTGCCTTACTTTTTTCACCAATGAATTTCATTTTGTTAGATAGGATCTAACCCCCATTTCTCTATTTTATCAAGTAGTACATTGTTGTCTATTTTATCAGATGCCTTACTGAAGTCCAAGTAAAGTATATTCACACCATTTGTCTGGTCCTCTACTTTTGTCAATTTGTCAAAGAATATAATAAGATTTGTCTGGCATGATCTGTTTTTGACAAACCCATGTTGGCTTTTGTTATGTCTTTTGTTAGGTCTGTAGTTTCCTGGAACAATTTTTTCCCCCTTTTTTGAAGATAGGAATTATACCAGCTTTTTTCCAGTCCTCTGGTAGTTCCCGATATTCCAGGATATGATTTAGTGGTTCTGAGATCACACCTGCAAGTTCCTTCAGATGCTTGGCGTGTGAACTCATCTAGGGTGGACAAGGTATTTGTTCACCTGGATAATTGTAGACCTAATAAGCCTGTCATCTTTTTGACCCTCATTTACAGTAAATAGAACAATAAGTTATCATTGAATCAACTGGAAAAGTATCCGAATTTCTGTAACTGCCATATATGTTGCTGACTTACTTTGAATCTGTAAAGAATTGCATATGAATACAGGTTGTCCTTGACTTAGAACAGTTCATTTAGTGATTGTCTGAAATTACAAAGGCACTGAAAAAAATGACTTTGACCATTTTTCACACTTATGACAAGTGAAGCATCCCTATGGTCACATGATCAAAATTCAGATGCTTTGCAACTGATTTATATTTATGATGGTTTCAGTATCCTTGGGTCACTGCACTACCTTTGATTACCTTTTCCAAACCTCTGACAAAAAAGTCAATGGGGAAGCCAGATTCACTTAACTGCTGTGTTACTAACTTAACAACTGCAGTGATTTATTTAACAACCATGGCAAGAAAGTTTGCTAAATGGGGCAAAGTTTTCTTAATAACTATCTCACTTAGCAACAGAAACTTTGGGCTCAGTTGTGGTTGTAAGTCAAGGACTACCTGTAAGAATGGATTCAAAATTGAAGAAAGTTGAAAGATTTAATTTAGTGCATGCAGAGGTTGTGTAAGCATTTCTTCACAATTGGAAGTGCCTACAGTTTTGCAGGCAAAGTTTACTCATGCAGATAAATAAACAGGTACTAATATCTATATCTATATTTATGTTTTCTGTATAGTAAGTGTTCATGAAAATGTTAAACTGCTGTTTTTAAGCAAACAAGAAAATGCAATATTAATTTATTTTGATAAAATTTGTGAAAGCACATAATCCTCCTAGAGAAAAAAAAGCATGTTTGCCAAGATGAAAAAGATTAGTCTGCAGAAATGTATCACAATTAGAACAAGATATATACAGACATTATATATATATATGTGTGTGTTAGTTTGTATATAACCTTTTCAGTTTGTAAAAGAATCATACAAAATGGTAAAATGAAGTAAGAGCTTTGCTTTGCTCAATCACAGGTGGCTAGTATTCACAAAAGTATTCTAAAGTAAGTGGAGTACATGCAAACATATCGTTTATTTTTGTCATCTGGTTTGTCTTAATCATGATCTAAAAATTCATTTATAAGCCTGTATACAAAATGCCATGTTTATATCAATATCATATGCTGCTTGCTTGAAACAGTACACATTAAAATGAAGAACAGAAATCTGTGTAATGGTCAAAGACAACCAATAACAAAACCACTAAATTCTAGTTGTCAAACATAATTTACTATGTATATTTCTTCATTTCTTCTGATAAAACAGAAATTATTAAAATTAAAGTGATATGGGTGCGTGTTTACAGCTTCCTTTAAAACTTTGACTTACAGCAGTATCTATTTAAGTTTAAGACAGAAAAAAAATCACACAGAGAGCTCTGTGCAATGGCCTGGTGACTTTTTATCCTCCTGTCAAACCTCAGCAGTTTTATTTGTGGTGATACATGCTGAAAAAGGTTGGAGGTTAAAGTTGATAGGAGGGCCAACAGGAACGTCAACTAACTTCTTTCCCAAGATTACATCTCTTAATATATTAGTGCATGTTGGCAGCTGCTGCTGACTTTACAAGTACATTTTATATACTCATTAAACCAAACCCCAAATTCTAGATCATATGAATGAAGTTAATACCTTTGAAGCTTTTACCATAGAGACTTCTAATATTACAATCACATATGCTAGGGTTGTACAATGATCGTTGATTAACTGTTACGAAGCTAAGTCATTCTTTTTTATAATTTTCAGAAATGATTACTAATATAAGTAAGATTAGAAGCTTCTCTTCAGAGAAGAAAATAACCTTAGAACACTGCAGTAAGGGTTCATTCAATTCACAAATCAGATATTGAACCGAGATTTGTAGCCGGGCATTTTGAAAAGTAGATGATGCAATTTAAAATTATTTCTTGGCTTTGAGTTTCAGAAGTTTTAACAGAAATCTCTATTGGCTATTTTTTGTTATCACCTCCCTCCTTTAAAAGCAATGAGTTTGTTAAGACATATTCCTTTCAAAGCACTTAAGTGATAGAAACTTCCAGTATGACTCTCTATACTTTTACTGTTAGATTTCCATTGGAGGGCCTACTCCGCGAACCTGGCTCCTGCATATCTATGTGGAAAGTGATCACTGGACAGCAAGATTTTTCAGCATCAGAATTTTAACAATTTTTAATAATAGTTTACATTATATGCTGCTATATTTAAAATAAAATATCCGATAAACATTATGTAGAATATTCAACATAAAATAATCACTAGGAGTAAGAATAAAACAACCAGCTCAATAACAAACATAGCAAGTAGGAGAACTTGAATTTTATCTGAAGTTTTTTCAGATTTTAGTGAAACATTATATAAAAGTTATAAATAAATATGAATTAGTCATACTCCAGTCATTTAAAAACAGCTGAGGCTGACACAGGCTGACTCAAGCTTTACCAAAACCACAAAAATATAAACAAAGAGTTAATAATGTTTCATGACTAGTAATGATTTTTCTGCAATATTAATAATTGTAATCCTCTGTGCCCCAGCAATGTTCTTAGTATTTGGATGGAAGATCTAAGGCTAATAAAAATGCTTCATTGTGTTAATCTTATATTGCGCTTAGAAAGCACTATCCTGCTAGTGGTACTGTGTTTATTTTCTTTTTTCCCTCTAACTACAGGATTCGCAGGATTTAAAAAGAAACTTTTCTTAACCTTTTAAATGGAGTTGGATTCTTTATGATGAATTGTAATAAAATGGATTCTTCTCACATACTTCCTTGCTGGCAATTTAAAATGAAGAGTGGAGATAGCAGTCAATCAAATTACATTAAACTGCATCATTTATTTCTGGCCCTTGGCAAATGTTCTAGGTTACCAGAAGATACCTTTCCTGTTCTCAAGAAGTGCTTTATGGTATTTGTTGCCTTATTTTGAAAGAAAACTTTGAGGTTCTTTACTACTTTGAGGGTTAGCTTTGCTTCTGCTAACATGCTTTGGCATGATATTCTCAAAACAATTGAATCATCCCTTTGACATTTATTAAAAATGAAATTTATCAGAGGGAAAATACGGTTTATCTCTATACATCTACTGATGACTCCCATCAGTAGACACATGTTGTAGAGATAAACCACATTTACACACCATTCAAAAGAAACAATTAAAGAGCTAAGATGGCCAAGACAAGAATGTATTCTCTTCAGCAACCAACATCCAGATAAGCAGGGATTAACACCACACAAACAATTGAGCAGAAAACAACATCCAGTCAAGTAAATATTGAAGAAAAAATCACACCCCACCAACACTGGCAGGATAAGCTAATATATATAAACACAGAGCAAACCCTACATTCATTAGTACTGTAGATGTTACCTAGTGTGATAATGAAACATCTGCAAGCAAACAACCAAGCTCAGAGAGCACCAAGGACTGAACAGAAATTATTTATTTATTAACCTGCATAATTCTGATCAATGACTATTGTGAAGAACTAACTATAGACTTTATGTACAAATATTTTAGAAGATTCATGGCAAGAAGTCATATAAAAGAAAAACTACCTTATCATCCCTACTTCCACTCATGTGGATGGAAAACTGAAAAAGACAAAAATAACACTATTTCGAATATGAATATTAGATTAAAAATCAGGTTGTCTGATTTTTATGATATGAAAATAATGACAGAACTAGTGAAAAGAAGGTGGGAAGACTGTTGAGAAAACTTTGGGTGTACACAGTGCTAACAGTTCAGCTGTCAATATAGGCACATATGAGCTGCAGAAAACTATAGGAATGTTTCTATAGAAGTGGAACTGGCCTTTTAGGTACTCACCAAACAGTGGTGGGATTCAAATTTTTTTACTACCAGTTCTGTGGGTGTGGCTTGGTAGGTGTGGCATGGCTTGGTGGGTGTGGCTTGTGGGCATGGCAGGGGAAGATTACTGCAAAATCCCCATTCCCTTCCCACTCCTGGGGGAAGTATACTGCAAAATCCCATTCCCTTCCCCCCCCCCACTAATCTGCTTTCCAGTTCCGTTCTCCTGTGCAAGGCAACAAAAGAAGAACCAGCCAATCAGCTGGGACTCGGGAGGCAGAGAATAGATGGGGGTAGGGCTAAATCAGAAGTGGTATTTGCTGGTTCTCTGAACTACTCAAAATTTCCACTACCAGTTCTCTAGAACTGGTCAGAACCTGCTGAATACCACCTCTGTCACCGAAGCAATATACATGCTGGAGGAGTAAATAGAAAAAATTAGCCATCTCAGAATGGACAATAAGATAGTTCTAGATTATTTGTTGGCATCACATGTTTTAAAATTAGTGAATTGTTATTGAATAATTTCACTTCATGCTTGAATTATCAGACTATAGTAAAATGCAAATATTCATATTATCTATAAGATCATATTCCTTACCAGGGTACTAGAAAAAAGCAAAATAATATTATGGTATAAAAAAATCCAGAAATTCCAGGAAATTAAAGGAACAGCACACTCACATTGAGAAAACATTATTAAAACTAACAGAAGAACAATTCCTGTATATAAAGAATAAGTGTAACATCAATTAAGAGAATACCTGCATTACAACCTTTGTTCAAATTCTTTGCGGAAACATATGTATTGGTTATGTGCAAAAGTATTCTCTTCAAAATAATGGGTATTAAATAAAACTTTCAGTGTTTGACAGTGAAGAGCTATGCAAAGTAATTTGAAAAAGTATATTACACATCATGAAAGAGCTGTGAATCCACAGGCCTATGGAAATACTAGAGTACAGTTTTTGAATTGACCAATCCTGCAAAAGACAACATTACTTCAATGAAATCAAAATTATACTGAATCTGAGAGAAAGTATACTTAATAAATTGATAAAATATGTGCTAGAGAAAAAAACAGATATTCATGCTTCTATTCAACAAATTAGGAGATGTGCATACTAGAATATGTTTATTGCATGAAAATTCAATAGGCATTCTTGAGGAAAACTAGTTATATGTATGCACACTGCATTCAGTTCAGGAGCTTGGTGGAAAAAGAACTTGCAGAAAAAAGTTAAAATGAAAATAGTTAATTAGCAATGCAATAATGCAGCACAAGCTAATAAAGGAATGTTTCTTATGTAAATTATATCATTGTACAAAAATTACAGAACTATGTTGTATTTTATTATCCTGAGAATTTAAAAAATTATTCTAATCTTCAAAGCTTGCTGATATATGAAACGCTTGAGATTATGAAAATATATTTTAAAAATGCAAAGTCCAAATCACACTTAGAAATTATATTCAATAAGGGATTCAGAAGCAATTCACACTAAAAACAGCATGCTGGGAATAAAGTATTATGGAAATGAATGTTCATGTCATTTCTGTTCGTAGACTGGCTTCCGTTTACTATTTCTTCTTCTTTTTTAGGGGCAGTCAACTCTTGGTGGCCCCAAGATCCTATTTCATTTGGCTTTGAAGACAAGATTTGGGCAGAACCTTGAATGGAGATTGGCAAAACCTTTTTATAAATTAAAAAGTCATTAAAATTAAAAACTAATTATTTAGAAAGACTGAATTCTGAAAGCAGTCTTTGTCATTAACATAACTAGAAGCTTCTAGGTGCCATGTTACAGGATCTGGAATCACTATAGAACTTTCAGCTGTCCATGTATATTTTCCTATGTCAATTTTAGGCTCAATGTGACTTGTATATTTTATGAATGAAGATTTCTGCAGACTGAAACATGGCTGCACCATGGGTTCACCGGCGTCCTCCACTGTAGCCAGGTACAATGGGGGACACCGGTGAACCCATGGCCCAGCCGTGTTTCTGTCTGTAGAAACCTTCATTGTATTTAGCCAATCTCTACATGGAAGAGATAGAAACCAAAACCCTAAAATCCTTCACAGGAATTCCACCCACTCACTAATATAGGTATGTGGATGATACTGGGTCAAGATCAAAACACAGGAATTGGAAGCATTCACCAAACATATCAACACTGTGGACAGATACATCAAATTCACATGGGAAGATGTTAAGGAAAATGTTCTCTGAATTAGGATCAAAGTTTAATTTAAACTAACAAGTAAGAATTACATACAGATCTCCCTTTTCAAATATAAAATATTTTAAAGAGTTAAAATGAAGTAGTTATAATAAATGCTTCTGAATTTCTTTTTGTATTCAAGTAGGAAAGTTGAGGTTGTGCAAAATAATTTTTAATGGAAAATTAAATAGAGGTAAACAGATAACAGATAATCAGAGTTGGAAGGGACATTGTAGGTCATCTAATCCAATCCCCAAGCAGGAGACCCTACACCATTTCTGACAGATGGGAGTCCAATCTCTTCTTGAAAGTCTCAAGTGATGGTGCTCCCACAACTTCCAGAGGGCAAGCTATTCCATTGGTTGATTGTTCTCACTGTCAGAAAGTTTCACATAATTTTCAGGTTAAATCTTTCCTTGTTCAGTTTCCATCCATTATTCCTTGTCTGGCCTTTGGGTGCTTTAGAAAATAGCTTGACCCCTTCCTCTCTGTGGAAGCTCCTCAAATATTGGAAGACTGCCTCCACTGGTCCTTCTCTTCACTAGACTAGCCATGCCCAGTTCCTGTAACCGTTTTTCATATGTTTTAGTCTCCAGTCCCCTAATCATCCTGGTTGCTCTTCTCTATACTTTTTCTAGAGTCTCAACATCTTTTTTATAGTGTGGTGACCAAAACTGGATGCAGTAATCTACATGTGGTCTTACTAAGGCTTTATAGAGTTGTATCAGTACCTCACTTGATCTTGATTGTATCCCTCTGTTAATGCAACTTAGGAGTGCATTAGCTTTTTTGGCTGCTGCTGCACATTGCTGGCTCATATTTATCTGGCTGTGGTAATGAGAAGTATTGGAATTCTTTTGTAAACTTAAGTAAATTTATACCATAAAACTGATATTTGTATAGTAAAATAATGATTTAGCATTAAATACTACAACAGTTACTATCTCTACTAATTTAAGGATTAAATCAATGAAAAATATTAAAGTATACTTAGTATATAGTTTATTTAATTTGAATTTCCAAGTCTTACATTATAAAATTTTTAATGTACTTAAAGTTGTATTGAAGTATTTTTGTATAATGAAATATATAATAGATTTGGTTTTTAATTAGCAGTGCACTTTTCAAAAAGGATTACCTTGTGATAAAGTGAAATAAAGCCATGTGACAAGCTCAGTAGCAGTTTGAGATAAAAAATTTAAAAATCTAGAGAGGAAATTGAAAGTATAATGCGTGATGGGCAATTAAGGATATATTTTGACAATTCTAAGTGGTCAAGTTTTAAAAGTATGACACTGAAACCTTAACCTATCCATATAGTAGTGATAAATGAGGCATTTTGTGTCATTACAGTCCCATAAATCACTTTCTTTAACTGCTGATGGCTTTTATCAGATCTAACCTTTTCAAGCTTCTACCAGAGTGCTAACATTTTCAACTCTGACATACGTGCAGTTTACAAATTCTGCAGCTGATTAACTCTGGACAGAAATTCACTGTCATCATTGTCTTTATTCAAGTAAAGATTCAGGTCCCCAGAACTCATAGGCACTCTCAGTGCACAAACAAACAACAACAACAAAAAAACCCTCAAAAATACATAAAAGTTGTGGAATTCAAACAAATGTGTTAATTTGGGATCTCCTTTTTATTATTTTATTTTCAATTCTGTTTTTAATCATTAATAAATATTTAGCAAGACTATTAGAGCATTAGAAAGAATGTGATGACAGCAATATGATGGTCTGCAATTAAAATTGTAAGTTTACTAATAGGTTGTACACTTTCTAAAAATAGAAGTTACATAATATTGCAAATCAACATTTTTTAAAGTTTTAAAAGGAAGCATCTAATACATACCCTCTAAAAATCTATGTGGAAATGGAGTAATGTAACAGTAAAAATGGTAATAACAATGAATAAAGTACATTTATACCCAAAAAAAGCAATGTAGGAAAACAATATAAAAACCATGATTCCCATAAGATGTCAGAAATAACTGATTATGCCATTCTTTGTGTAATCTTGAATCTTTACAAAATTAAAAGTACATATTGTAGGAGATGATTCTTACTAGAAAATCTTACCTATTTTAGTATCTGTAATTCCAAATCTAATTACAAAAAGGCATACATAAATTTTGAGACACTTTCTTTTTATTGTGTTTTTTACATTTAAAAATATAAGATAAACTTATACATACTGACATAAATAGAGTCAATGGAATAACTGAGACAGTAAAGCAGTCCTCAAATTTAAGGTGGTATTGTCTTCAATAATGTTGATCAATTTGAAAATCTTGATTTTGTGTGGAAACTTCCTATTTTAGATAGGATTAGTTTTGAAATGAATTAATGCACCTGACTTAAATAATGAAATGTAAAGACAGACTCAAAGACTACACAAATATGAATATCTACAGAGATCTTCCTGTGGCATATTGCCCCTTTCCAATAATTTACAAATCATTGAAAAGAATGGCAATTATTATGATTATTTTTCATATTTTTTGCATTCCAGCTAGCATAGTCTTTTAATGTCATTATCTAAATCTATCCTTTTTAATTTAACTAATAATATCACACAGGAAAGAAGTTACAGAACTAGAATTCTGATGTAAATTTAGAGAACCTTATAAGTATTCATGACAACAGAATATTTATCCTTTAAAACAAAACATATGATTTCTTGGTTGCTATATCAAAGACCGGTGATGGATGATTCTATGCTAACCAAACAATCCAGAGGGAACACAGATGTTTTACTATTCCCCTTCTAAAAGAACAAAAGATTCCAAATCTGCTTTATATGCATCTGTGAATTGAAATGTTCATAATGTATATAAAAAATTAAACATAGACAGTTAAAAAACATCTAAACAAAGTAACTATACATAGAAAAGATGGTTTTTTTTCTGCATTTAAATTTACATGAATGGCCTTCAAACATACAATGACGTCTCCCTTTGTTCTCTGCTTTTCTGTATCCCTACTCTCAAATATCCTTCAGATAAGTTTCTGACCTTCTAGAACAATTTTAGTGTATATATGTGCATTCACAAAAAGTAGGAATCGGGTTCATCAGTGGCTTTCATTCTACTGGCAGCTTTCATTCTACTGGTCTCTGTTATAGGATTACATATTTAATAGCTGATCCAAAGATCTGTTTTGGAGTCCCTCCCTTGTCCTTGCATTGGCAGTTGCTTCTCAGATCATTAAAGTAGTCTTACTAAAAAGCTACATTAACATTGCATCAGAAAGTATTTGGTGGCGCATGAAGAAAAAGAACCTAATGACTTTCAGCAATTCCTTTTTTGCAATTGTTAATATATCCAAGTCAATTGGATATACTCACAGGAGACACCTACAGAATTCAATTGTTTTTTGGCTTGAGAATAGATTCATGGAAACTAATGGGGCTTAAAACCTCACTAATCTGAGTCACAGTGATTTTGGTGACTATATCTAAGTTGAATTTTATTGAAAGTGTTTAATTTATATTAAATTCTTAAGCACTTTTTCTAATTTGAACCAACCTCCCCTGTTACTATTACAGGCTTATGCAAACTAGGCAAATGAACAAATGATTCACTGTCTCCCCATCCCCATCCTTAAATCTTAAAGGTTGTGACTGAAAACAAAGAAACTAAGACATTGTCTCCAGAGTTCCAGATCTTCCTCTTTTTGATAATTATATTGAGTTAAATAATATTTAAAGCTATGTCCTGATTGGATATCATTTAAACTTAGTCTGTCGGATGGTCTCCTTATTCCTGGCAAGGAAAAAATGTCCAAATGTGAAACAAAAGCTGCAAGAACTGTTCATTAGTCACAAAGACATTTTACAAACACTTCATATAATATTTGATGTACTAGTCATATCTTCGTTTTATTTGTTTTCCATCTAGTCCAAGATTCTGTGTTTTTGGTTCTCTTATAAAAAAAATCCAAACATTTAATATGTTAATTTAAAAGGAAAAGAGATATTTTAAAATTCCTTCAGCACTTGGGTCCTTTTAAAAAAAATTAGTGGACATGCAATATAGTTTAATATTCAGTACTATGTGAGAATAATTTTTATGCAACTCTTATAGTTAGAAAGATAGATAACTCAATTATTTGATCATCTATCAAAATATTCAGATGTAGAAGAAGCTCTAAAAAGATTGATGACTGAGAAAGTCCACTGATTCTCCAGCTATCATATTCATGCACTTGACTAGACAACATTTTTCGCTGGCTTCACAAGCAAGCTTCATTACCCATCACTCCACTGAAAAGAGTTTATTATGTGGCTGCCATCTTGGGGAGACTATTATTTAGATGATAAATGTTGGGAGGGGAAAAGTGTCTAGCTTTTTTTTAAAGATGAGCTTTGTGACAGAAAAAACAAACAGCATCAACATTCCTAATTAACTTAAATTTAGCAGATACAAATACAGGTCTGTATAACTACTGTACGGTAATAGAATTGCTATCTGAATTTTACACTTAATCTCTATGATGTAAATTAAATTAATTAGAAATGCTACACCTTTTATTAGCTTATTGCTTACCAACACTTATGAACAAGTGAACTTTTATTTTAATTTAGGACAATTAACCTTATTAATTTAACAAATTAGAAATTGAATATAACATATATCATATCACAGGCTTTAAATAGTACACTCTTTTGTTCCTAATGAATTGTTACCCGGACTATTTATGTTCATTTTATTTCTAAAATCCCCAATTATTTATGGATTTATGGTGGTAAACCCGTATACTTAGCATTTGCTACAGATATTACAGGTCATCCTTACTTAGCAAGCATCTATTTAGCAGCTATTTGAAGTTAGGAAAATGCTAAACTAATGGTAGTTAAAATTAGTCCTGAAAGTTACATCAATTGCTGTGCCCCTGCAGCCATGTGATCAAAATTCAGACACTTGGCAGCCTGCCCACATTTATGACTGCTGAGCGTGCCTCTCTTCCCCTAACCTGCATATCTCTCTTCTATCTTTGCCACTGCACAGAACCTGAAACAGTGTATGTTGTAGCAGGATGAAACCAATATTGTGATGCAAAATTGTCCTGTGCACCTAGGTATTTATACAGCAATTTATGAATCAAACTTGCATGCTGCCCATCTTGCTAAAGGCCATCTCAGTGGTGAGATGATTGTGCCATATTGAAGGCAAACTGGGTTCAGCAGATATAATAGCTATATCTGCTATTCCCACATCTGAGTAAGGACACTGTAACACAAAGCAGTGAAACCTCAATTTGAAACTGAGGTGGACAATACAAAATGAGCCCGTGTAAAAATTATAAAGCCCAAAAGGGAAAGATAGGCAAGCCCTATTCTATAAATAGGAAAAAATGAGCATATTTATGAAAAAAAAACCCTGAAAATAACATTAATTGGCCAATATAATCTTAATTACACATTTTGTTGATTTAATATTATTAAATGAACAAACATTATTGTTGATTTGTTGTAACATTATTACAACTGAAGCAAATGGTGCCATTTGGTTTCAAAGACTCAAATATCATTTCAGATTATTTAATTTTTTATTGGAAGCAGTGAACGCTATTTTAGAAATATAAAAAAGAAATGATACATGTTCAAAAGAACAGTCTGCCCCAAATAATCTGGACTGCAGACACACAACTGGGAAACTTATTACATGTATTATCCATTAAATTAAATGTTTAAGGAAGCTATAATACTAACACACATTTTAAACAAAGAGCAAGCTGTATTTTCACAAAGACAATAGACAGAACCTCCACCATAAATGTTTTGGATTATAAACTTTCTTTGGGAATATTGCAATTCATTTGCTATTGGGAAGATTCAATATTTTTTCCTCCACCCTGATAATTTCATGAAATAATACACAAATCCTAAATTCATCCCAGCCCAATTTCTAAAGTCACTAATTTTATAATAGGCATTTGCGTGTTACAGAGATAATAGGAAGAATTTATGAATTTCCACAAGTAGTGGGATAGGTTAACCAGTCCTCAACCCTTAAGTGTTGAAGCAAGGTCAAAATGTTTTAGTACAATGCCAGCATGTCAAAATATGTCAACAAACCATCACACTGTGGGAAGAAGAATGACCTTTCAGGTCTTTGTGTTTTGGCTGCCAATGAAGCTTTTGGATACTGGGTATGCATGAATAGTTCTCCTAGGTACTTGACAAATATAACTCCCATGGTTTCTATTAAGTCTGTTAAAGTCAATATTTTAAAACCCCAAAATGCTAGTTGTAGCCACTGTGATAAAAAGGACGTCTTTCTTCTCTAGCATGTCTACACAATCTAACCTTCAGTTAATCAATCAATTGATAACATTATTACTCAGTTATTCACTAGGTTAACTTAGTCTCTTGAATCAATTTGCGCTTATGTCTCTGATAGGAATTTCATCTTCAATACTGAAGATGAGATTTTATGTTTAATCTTATGCAGAAAAATAGTATTTTTATTAGATGCAATCCAGTCCAATCCTAATCTTACTTACTAGAAAGTGATTATAAAGTTAGTTTGCAAGGCAACACTGAAAGTTGAAATTGTATAACTAGATTTACTACAGTGGTGGCTAACCTCTTTGGGCTTCTGTGCCAAAAATTATGTGCACATTAGCACGCACGCATGCACTCGTGTGCCAGCACCCAGAATGCAATGCATGCCCCTCCACACGCTCTAGGCATGCGTGCACAATCCCCCCCACACCACCCCCTTACCTGCACTGTGCCTCACAGCTTATTTTTTTGGCTGGTTTGAGGCCTGCCTCTGCAAGGCTTTTCAGGACGAATAATAGGCTGTTTCATCACTTCTGGTATTACAGAAAGTGATGAAATGGGCCTATTTGGCCTGAAAAGCCTTGCAGAGGCTTTTTCCAAGCTTCTGGGAGGCCGAAAAAGGCCTCAAATGGGCCGCAAATCAGCTGGGGGGTGCGCGCATGTGCAGTGAGGTAAGTTTGCCTGCGGTTCGCGTGCCGGCACAAATGGTGCTGCATGCCACTTGTGGCACGCATGCCATAAGTTTGCCATCACGGATATACTATATAACAATTCACCTTTATTCAAAAGAGTATTGAAAGGATTCTAACATTAGCATGTTGTAATTGCACTTTAAATAATTTTCTTTGGAATATGCATATTTAGTATCATACTTCATGAGATCTTTTTATAAAAACTCTTGTGGATTTTAAATGAACATTCAGATAATTCAGAATACTGGAGTACTGCAGTACTTTTTCTTTCAAAAGTATACATTCAAAAGTATTAGAGACATCTAATTGACAATTTAAAATAGATTTCGGTAGGTAGAAAACTTGTTATTTATAACAAGTACAGAAGAAGTGCTCCTGTCATGAGGAATTGTCTAATATCAATGTCAGTGATTTTGTTTGTGCATTCATAAAATGTTACAAACTATCTTTCTTCAGGTTCTCACTAAATATATGATCTAAGACACTCTAAATTGATGTACAAACAGGAAATATAACAAACTGAATACAACTTTATATACTGTAAGCTTTTAGTAACAGTGTAGTTGCTGCATAGGAAGATGTTTGATTACAGAAATGTATTCGTTTATTAATAGAGAATATCAAAACTTTTGATATTTTGCAAGGGAATTTAACTACAGTGAATTACATTATCATGCACCACTGACACTGTGTATTAACCTATACAACTATGGATTTTTAGCGGAAGATATTTGGGATAGAGTGTGGATAAGTATGCTGTTGGTGTATTTTTGAAGAAGTTGAATCTTTTCTTTACAGCTATAACTATACAATCCCAGGAAACTATGTATCAGAGGTAAAGAAAAAGCAACAATGTTCTCACACCCATTCCAAAACACTGTGTTGCAAAATCTTAGTGCTTCCTGCAAATGTATATATTCCTAGGATGGTGTAACTACTTGAGTTTTAGTAAAGACACAGCTCTATAAGGAGGAGTTAACAGATTGCAATGTGCATGCCCATGACCCCTTCAAAATTTGATGTGTTTCACATTCCTCTTGTACATGTATAAAATAAGAAGTAAAAATATCAAACTGAATAACATGTCAAAAGTTTAGAGCATCCATATATTCCATGTTCAATCTGTAGTTTCTGTACTCCTAACCTGTCAGGATCTCAAATTTCAGCACTTGGTTTGAGTCAGTAATGGAGAAATTGAAGTTCTTGTGCTATTCAGATTAGATAGTGATGTGCTAGAAGGGCCAATAGCCTTATTCAACATTATGCAAAAAACCAACAACCTCTCATGGCCCAACTGTAAGCTTACATTTAGAAATCTGTTAATTCCCTTTATGTTTTCAAACATGGGTTACATTTGGCTCTATAATCTAGTGCTAACCAGAGTATAGTAATTATAGCAAATTTTGTCTGGCAAGATGAAACCAACAAGCATAATGTACTAATATTGACAATAATGCCAAAGTTATATATGCCTATAACTCATAAAAGTGAAGATATACCTGTTCCAATAGCTCCAAAACTGGTCATTTAAGTATGCTTGATGGCTGCATTCATCACCAAAAGAGGCTTTGCTTTCAATCCAATGAATGATGTGGCCTTGTACAGCTAAAAAGAAAAAAAAGTTATTCATGATAATTTGATATTTTTAAACAGTTCTCCATTTTCCATTTAATTAATCCTGATGTCATGAATTAAGTTCACTTTTAAAAATAATGAAATATTTTACCAAGAAAGGGGTTTGAAATACACTGTGATTGGAAATCTGGAGAGAAAAATACAAGGGAGATGAAATCTGCAGCGACTAAGATCAAGGAAGAAGATAGAGTCGTGGTGGTGCAGCGGTTAGAATGCAGTACTGCAGGCTAACCCACTGCTCACTCCAGGAGTTTGATCCTGACTGGGTCAAGATTGACTCAGCCTTCCAACGTTAGTAAAATGAGACCCAGATTGTTGGGGGCAATACACTGCAAACTGCTTAGAGAGGGCTGGAAAACACTAAGAAGCAGTATATAAGCCTAAATGCTATTGCTATAGAACTAAGAGGCTGGAGGAGAAAAAAAGAGAAACAGGTAGGTTTAAAGACAGAAATGAATAGAAGATTGGTAATTCAGAAATTCTGCTGTATGCAGAAGACAAAAAAAGGGGGAGAGGCAGGTGAAGCAGGTGGGAGGAGAGAATGCTTCTTTTTCCTGTTCCAGTTAAGAGAGTCATGATCTGGACAGTTACATCTTCTTTCCTCAGCTGTTATGCAAATTTCCTTTCTTATAGTGAAAAGCCTTCCACTGATGTGGTAGGAGACACGGAACTGTGAAAAATAAGTTTGTGGCTCAAGAATCACAGGGCCTTTAGGAATAGGCATAAAAGATATTCAGAGCAAAAAGCCAAGGGATACGGTATAACAATTGCATCATAACTAACAAATGGGAACTCCAGAAAATAAGTAGCAAGATATACTGAAATAAGCACTTGACAGAATGTTTTTCCTTTTTTCCTTCCTTTCTTCTTCTTTCTTCTCTCCTTCCTTCCTTCCTCTTTTTTTTTGTAGTGTTTTTCTGTTGCAGTTGCATAGAATTACATTTATACTAGGAAAAAATGTTTTGGTGGAAAGCCAAGATGATTAGAGTTTAGATAATGAAGCTGTACACTATAACTGCTCCTTTTCTACAGAGAATGACTACATCATTTATTACTTGTTTTTATGACATGCTGATTGCTTCATCACACTGATTAATTTATAACTATTTAAGTATTTATTTATTCTGCAACTGTTTTCCTCATTGCAAGACTATCATGATGTTAGAAACTGTATTGCAAATCTCAGATGACAATCTAGAAATTGCAGAGATGATTCTAGAAGATGATACACATTTTCTGGCAAATCATATTGGATCCAATAATGTAGTGTTCACTGCATTAATATATAGCCAGGGAAAACTAGATTTAAACTGTCACTTACAAGATTTTTTTTCCACAAAAAAACGAGTGTAGGAAAACTATAAACATTGGCCTCAGATTCTTAAAGGAAATTTATTTATTTATTTATTTATTTATTTATTTATTTATTTATTTATTTATTTTTATTGGACTTATAGGCTGCCCTCTCTCCCTGAGGACTCAGGGCGGCTTACAGTAAAAATAAGAATACAAATATTAAAATACAATTAAACTAATTAAATTAAGCCCAATAAAAAATTAAAACCCAATTAAAACTTAAAAACGATAAAACGATAAATGATATAAATGTAATAAATAAGCAAGCAGAAAATAAGAACCTGCAAGAAAGCTGAGTTGGACCAATTTAGTGTAATGCCTTTAAAAGAGACTCCCCCCCCCCAAAAAAAAACTTGACAGCTTTGGGCATTTTTCAAGACTTCCATGTAGCACCTCTGTTTACCGAGCTATGCTGGCAACAGGTCCAATTCATCATCTGTAAAGACCTATGTGGCACAAGGCCAGATAATCTATAAGATCACTTATCTTCTGTTGTTTCTGTTTTCTCCATCAAAATTAGCTGGGTTGGCATGTTCTGATCCCACTTAGCATACCATCTTACGGGATCTAGGAGTCAGTCATTCCTTTTCGGGTCTACAGCTTCTGCCCTGCGGAACAACATCCCTTCAGAGGTTTGAACAGGTTTTGACACTATTGGACTTGGATGTTTCCATGGGCATTTGGGCTAGCTGAAATGAGCCCTGTGTTTAGTTATACTGTACTGTAGTCTTTTTGACTAGCGGAGGAATGATTTCTCAACCTCAAGCTTGTGTTATATTATTGTTTCTGGAGATTCAGAAATTGTTTTATTCTTCTTCTGTTTTCTTACCACCTGTACACTGCCTAGGATTACTCTTATAGATTGTCAGTACCTACATACATTTCTATTAGCTTTGGAATTGTCTTCTGTTTGTAAGAGTCTGGTCCAACGAATCACCATGGGGAAATACGGGAATATTTGGTAAGTGGAATATAGCTGGATATTGATCTAACTACCAGTTAAGGGAGTTTTTTTGGCTTCTGTTATGCAGTTTATCATTAGCACCATGGTGATAAATGTAATTTTTAAAAATTATTATATAATGATATGGATAATAACTGTTTTATACTTTTACTATTTTACTGGATTGTTCTGCACCACTCAGAGTAGCTTTCTGTGAGATGAGCAGCTATATAAATTGTATTAAATAAAATGAATATATTGTATATTATTATATTTGGACATCATTTTTGCAGGAAATCCAACAATTTGGCTGAAGACTATCTTGACACTGAAATCTTAAAATATTTTTCTTATTTAACAAAGAAATCTAAATATTTAATCAAAATATGTAATCAGTTTGTTCATGAATAAGGGTCTAATTTATTATGTACAACTGATTGCATTCAAACAGATCACTTCCCATAATAAATTCTTAATGGAACTGGTTCCATTACTGTGCATAATTTCAACATTATGATTAAAACATATCTGGAATAATTCTACTAAGATTGCTAGCATTTAATATAAACAACTCAATTAGAAAAACAAAAAGCATTATGGACTTACCAATTGGCACTTCTAATATGAAGTCTGGTGTTTTGTCATAACCCTTTGCACGTAACTGATCTTCAGCTATAGAGAGAATTGATGATATAAACAATAGTATTATTCTATTAGCTGATAGGAAGAATAATTAATTCTCTTTTGAACAAAGGTACAAGAATTACTAATGCACTCATACATATCCTTCTAATGCATGCAATGCTGTGTCAGTTTAAATGAACCTTCTTGGTAAACCTGAAACATGAATCTAAAAATGCTTCTTTGCCATCTCTGCATTTTTATGCCTTCATTATAGACATCATTAATTCAACCTGTCATATTGTACTTTGTTTCTGAAAAATGTTCAAAATAAAGAAATATTTTACTTGACTGAAGCTCCTGCAAATACCTTTAAGAAACTGCTAGTGTTTCTGCAATAAAGATGTTATACCTTTATCTCAATCTAGATTTTCACTAGAAATTAATATTGCAGTATTCACTAAAAATTATTATACAATATAGATACAGATGTCATCCCAGAGTTCTTAGTATGACATCAAGCCTTGCACTGATAGAAGGGAATTTTAAGAGGCTGACTTTCCAAAATAGTATATTCCCTCACAATTTCTCTCCCCACACGCTGTATCTTCTACTCAATAGGTATAAATCAAAGGGTTATTGTGAATGGAAAGATTTGTAGTATACGGCATCTTATCAATGAATCTACATCCATCTTCTGAAGTTCTTGCTCAATTTGGTAAGATTCTTGTCAGTATTATTTGATAGAAACAATGGCCAAAATATTTCTTTTTCTTTTACTGATCACTAAAGACATAGAAAAGAAAGAATCTGGGCAGTTTTTATCTGCCTGTTCTCCTTAGTCTGCTTAGATCCAGGGTATCATGGAATACAAGGAAATCACAGAAGTGTTTTGAAAAATGTATTTGGTATATTATTGGAATCAATTTTGAAAGGTTGTTGTGTCATCTAATAGTTTCTCCAGTTGAAACATCCAGAGGCTTTAAAATATATTTTATCTCTTTCATTGAGTGGTTTGTGAGGAAGAATTCATCTTATTTAAATGGTTTGCTAATTTCCATTATTTCACCAAGGATAAACTAATTGGAACCATGTATTTTCCTGAAAGCTTACGGGATGGATGGAATGACCTAACTGACTTAATCTTTTCTTTATTATAGTTCAACATTAAAATATTTATTTATTTAGTTTATTTTTGGGACTTGTATCGTCTTGCATTCTTTGTAGTAAAAAATAAATAAAAGGATATATTTCTCAATGCATGTGATTAGTAAGTCCATAACATTAATTAAATGAATTCAGAATGAATATGTTTATTTTTTGACAGAATTGCATGTTTTGCTATATAATTTATCTAACAATATAAGTTATCCTTAACAATTTGACTGAAGAAACTTGGTTTCTGTCTTTATTAGAAAATCATAAGAATACATTTAAGGAATAGATGTCATGTCTCCTGCACAAATAATAAAAAATAATTGTTATAAAGTAATCATGCAGGGATGTACTGCTGCTTTTTGCTTCAGTCCTGCTATTGGTATCTCATAGTTATTCTCATTTAATCCTAATATTCTTAATCTTGTTATTACAGAATCTAAGAAACAGAGTGGATCACAGCTGCTGTAATTAGGCATTTTTGCTTTGAAATAGTTTTTCTATCATTTGGGTTTTGGTTGTATTTAAACTTTTGCTTCAAAGCCTTCATGATTAAAATATACTTTTTCATATTGAGATGTTATCATTCCACATAACAGTTCTGAAGAATGAGAAACATATCATGCTTTAAGACAAATGGTCCTTTAAGTAATATTAACCAATGCATGGAAGTGTTAACTGTAATACTCTCCTTACATATGTTATCATTTAATATAATTCTGACTAACAATACAATGCAGGAAGGTTTAATATACTGTAAAAAAAGGAAATAAACTTCTAAAGAAACTAGTGAATCCCTCTTGTAGAGATTTAATACATGAAGCATTATAAAACTAATATTTCTTATACTTCCTTCTAAGTCTCCTAAGACCTAGACTATGGCTAATATCTCATGACACCAAAAGTAATACAACAACTGATATTAAAGCATTTTTCCCAGCTACTTATTCTATAAAATATTAATTACTTGCTTGTGCACATGCAGTATAAGGTATTAGATAACTGAGTTCCTGCTCAGGCCTAAATCAATAAAAGATAACATGCACTGCATCAATCATTTCTTAGTCTCTCTTTACTACTTAATATATAGGATACCTGTAGAGACTTTTTTGGAAACAATTACTGAGATTTCCAACATTTAGGTATTAGATTATAATATAAAAGCTTACCTAAAAATGATATTTTTTTCTGCAGAAGCATTTCTTGCAGTAAGACTTCATGCTCATATCCAATTGCACTGATAGTTTTTCATTAAAGAAACACGTTCCCCAATTTTATATAAAACTTGACTTCAAAATGGGATAGCTCTTTGTGGTAGACTATAGTAATCTAGAATTGAGTCCTGGCTACTAAAATATAACAATTAACTTTGCATTTTAATAACCAATTGCCAGTCTACAAAAAAGAAAATTAAAAATATTGGAGGAAGGAATGGAATCAGACTATTAAGGTCTGTTATGATATAATCTTCTATACATTTTCAGCCAGACTGGTGAGTCTTTAAAATTATGAAGCAGTGAGATATCTCTAATCAATATTATATTAGTTAATTACTGCTAGACTGAATTTTTAAAAATTCAAAAATAATATGGTGTCTTTGTTCCACACCCATTTTTAAATTCAACTTGTCCTCAAGGAATTGCTACGAGAGTAAAAGAAACTACTTCATAAAGTTTCTTGAAGAAAAGCAGGATAGGATGTTGACAAAATAAACTTTTTTAGACTGTCAGAAATGAAATATGACAAATAATCTTTATTCAGAATTCGAAGAGAATTATTCCCACTTGTTTGCAATCATTTCATCATAATTGCCTTTGTGTGTCCTTTATTTTGAAGAAATAATTTAAGGTATCTTGCATTAATGACTTAAAAAGAGGACTTTTTTTTCTGGGAAAAAAGCTAGAAAATTTCAAGAATTTTCCACAGAGTCATTAACTATGCTTGTTGGTTTTCCTACACAATTTAATGAATTATGAGAAAAGTAAATCTAGTAGAGAAGGTAAAATATTTGATACATTATTCTTGGAATCTGGATGATTCATATAAAGATATTACTTGGAAGGTTCGTAAGTCTTTAGTTAATGCTCTACTTACTTTGTTTTGGGTAGGCAAAATGGTCCCTATGAGACACCCACCATAAATGATTTCTGTTTTTTCTATGGTAGTTTGATATTTTTCAAAAAATGAAAAGCCAGCCTGCTATGAGGAAAGATGTCAGCCGCTATAATTATTGATCTTTTTAAAGAAACCAATGAGAGGCTAAAACCTAGTGCTTTGCTTGACGTGTTTACTTGTCCAGAAAAAAGAGAGCAACAACTGACTTCCTGAAACAAAAGGAAATTGGGTGGGAAAGTAAGAGGTACTAGATCTGAACTGAAAAAATATGGTTAAAATACTGTTTGCATGTTATATAGCTTTTCGCTAACACTTTGTGGTTGTTTGAATCTTTGCAGCCCAGATCTACTAGTACCTCTAGAGCAGGGGTGTCAAACTTGTGGCGTCATGGTGGCGTCATTTGACGTATCATGACTTTTCCCCCTTCACCAAACTGGATGTGAGTGTGTGACAGATCCGTCCCATGGGGCATGAGTTTGAAACCCCTGTCTAAAGTGAGCCTAATTTGAGTTTTGGAAAATGACTGTTCATATCCAACAAGATAGTCATTTAATAAATAGTTACCCTTAGCAAGATTTCAAACTTCTAAATATGTTTATTGTTTTAAGAGATCTCCCTGGTCTTCTGGCTATTCATTGCGCATTAACACAAGAGACTGAATCAATCTGTATGAGATTTTTGTAATGCCATAAAATAGATACATGCAGGAGATACATTTATAATTAAGATATAATAGATAGCAAATATGGTATTACTATTAATGATGAAAGAGGATGTATCTTTTTTACTCTATTGTTCTTCCACGTTTTAAAAATATTCAATAATTATGAATTTATTATACTTTTTCTACAATTTAAATAACTACATTGCATATTATTGTTGTTATTGTTATCTGTCTTTAAAAACTACAGAGTTTGAATTTTTGTAAGTCATGGGAAATATCGCACTATGAAAAATTGATGTAGCACATCAAAGTGTGCTAGAATGACAGAATCAAATAAGGAAAATGACTAATAGCAAAAATATAAAATAAATTCTACAAACAGTATATATAATACAGTGTGAACAAAAAGGCTTAGATTTAGTCTACGGTAATACCTGTTATTGATGTATGGCCCTGACCATGGAACAAAACTTGTTAATAACTTCACAAGCCAGTCTGTGTTGTTCAATTCAGCAGCCTCGTTTCCAGTAAATATCTAAACTGTTACTGAAAAACAGTCTCTTGGCAATTCAAAGAGGTTGACTTCATACTTTAGCCCATGCATATATAATTCGATAGTTGTATTTAAAATCAATATGCAATCCTTAGAAGACATTATACTTTAAAAATCTTAACTTTAGATTGGTTTTAAATGATTTTGTGTGCTTTAAAATTAACAACTAATTCAGCAATAAATATTTTAAAATAATCTTTCATAAACAGTTAGAAATCATTAAATGTTTAGTAACCTATGGTCAACCACTTTTTAAAAACCTCATTAATTATTTCTAATTTTTTCCTTAGTGCTCAATGAAATCTGATCTGAAATTAACCATGGCGTATATTGCAATCAATACCTTATAGTAAATATGGTTTAGCAGAAGTCTTGTTCTCAATAACCATATCCCTTATCTATTTCTAGGTTACAGCCTACATAGGGCCATTTCTTTGACCCAATTTGATAGCCAATATCTAATTAACTATGATATAGATGACAATATAAAACACTACTATGTCAATGTTCTATGATACACATTTAGCAGACAATGATCTCACCTTATTGCCTGTATTAACTATGGTTTGGAACAAAGATAGGCTTACCAGAATCATTTTTCATTCCCCAAAGAAACTCTGCCCAGAAATTGGGTATGTACAGTATGTGTGAAATATGTGGTGGGATTTATACAGTGACTAGGGTCCTAAATCTATCAAAATGTATTTAGTTTGTGATTAGTCTGATAGGTCTGGATCTATCATCACATCAAGGAATTGAATGTTTAAATATATTACTACTATACATTGTCAAGACAAAACCATAGAAGCTTTTAGCGCATAAAAGATTGTCCTATAATTCGTTTTCTTGGAGGCACAGCAATAAGACTAATTATGCCTAATTACCCTAGAAGCTGTCTGTTACTTCTCCCAAAGCATGGGCAAACTTCAAATATTTTCTAAAAAAAATCAAATATTATCTTTAAAAAATCAAAATATACAGAACTAAGTATAAAGCAGAGGTTTAGTGAAGAAAAATATTAGATGATGGATCTGATGTCACATTGCTACTTAGCCTGTTCGATATACTGGATAGTGAAAACTCCTTTAGTAATACAGAATCATAAAAACATTGATAGCAGTGAAAAAAAATTAAGCATAGTTGTCCTGCAGCATGCACTAGTTTTTTCCATCTGTTAGGAAGAGCCAAAAGCTGCATATTATGCAGCAATTTGGATGAGCAGATGTCCCAGTGACTTGCATTTTTGTAGGTTGGTACAGAAAAGAATCCCTAACAGAAATGTTTCAAACAATTAATTCAATAAAAAAATAATTCATTGACTGAAGACATAAATTAGGTTCCTTAAAAAAGTAAAAAGAACAGGCAAAAATAAACCTGTTTATTTCATCAAGCTTTTACATAGGTTGTTATAATTTTTTAAATTTTTACTGTGGTTCTAAATTATGGTGAGGTGTGCTGTTATAAACCAGTATGTATCTTTTTGGAAAAATAATATTAAATTAATGTTTATTCTAAATTAATATACTTATATAATCACTTCAACCCACTAAAAATGAAAAAGAAATAAAATGGGTAGGAAGGTGATTTTAAAAAATACACAAAATATATCCATTTTGAGCAAAACTCAATTCATTCTGTATGTTTTAATTATGATGTCTTTAGATTAAGATTCCCTCTCATTTTTATAACTGTAAACACTATACAAAGTAGATGATTTGAATATATTCTATTCGTCTCATAGAATAAGTTACAAGTTTTGTGCTAATTTGCTTAACTATTAGCTTTTATACCCTGTTGTATAGGAATAACATTTTCATTCTTTAAACATCAAGGTTTTCTAGAACGTTCAGTGGTTGAGAGACATGAAGAACAACCTTCCAGAAAGGTTGTGCATGTAATTAATTTGAACAGAATTACAAGTAGTCTACGCATCTATGAATACACTTCATTCCACTTATGATCTTTTTATGTGTTATCCTTTTTTCATTGTGACAAAATAGTGGTAAGTCAAATTTTCTTTCTCTTAGATTTTGAATCACAGTTTCCGTGGGAAATGCAAAGAAGCTATTACGTCTTATAAAATTTGCAACTTATGACAACAAATAATTTAATTCAAGATTGTGTATTCCATGTGATCAACAGCAAGAGGATTTTATCTAAGCAAAGGAAGTGTATATCTACTGAACTGACAATTTTCATATGGCATATCTGACATTAGTTAAACAATGTAAGAGACAGAGTCTGCAGTGATCCCCTTGTGGCTGATTGAATGTAAAACAGAGGCACATGATATGTGTTTTGCGAAGCAGAACTTTATGTCAGGTTATAGCTAGACACATCTCCTCAAAGCCTAAGCTCATCAACTGTGCACCTAAAATTTTATGAGAAAGGATACTGTTTGATGCAATCCACCAATGGTCCATAACAGTAGTCATTCGCAATGCACTGCAGACAAATAAAAATAGTAGTAGGAAGATGGACATGTGTAGGTGTATTATAATTAATAGAATTGTAAAAAATACTTTTTTCTTCTAAAATAAAATTTTTGAAGCAAAAGCTTTTTGCAAGGAATAACAGAAACAAAATTCGCTTCTTTTTTTTATTCTGTAAGAAATAGTGTGTCTGTAAAAATAATATAAGACAGTAGAATGCTCTCTTCACAAATATCACATTGCTATTTATGCACTGTTGACCTCCACATAAGATAATAATGATGCCAGCAATTAAATAAGGTTTTAAAAATTCGTTCCCTTCTAGGCAGAGAATAGCACTGTCATTAAAAAAGGATGACTATGATAAATACCTGATAGACCTGATTGGCTAAAACTCCATCTGGAATCTGAGAAGGATCCCGCAGCAGACTGTTTATGAGAGTTTTTGAAGCTGCAGAAGAAGAAGGCGATACTTAGTATTGCTGTAAACATGACACTGATCACTTGCTAAGGAGGAAAAATGAATGAATGGTAAAGTTTTTTTCCCACAGATCAATATCTTTCAGATCACATACTCATAATCTCACATATACTTGCGGGAACGTCTCCTGCCGGCATCACACTCCGATCGCCCTGTACGCTCCCACAGACAGGGCTTCCTTGGGATACCGTTAGCTAGACACTGTCGGCTGGCGGTGCCCAGGGGTAGGGCTTTCTCTGTGGGGGCACCCACCCTGTGGAATCAACTCCCCATGGACCTTCGTTTGGCTCCGGGTCTCTGCTCCTTCCACCGCAACTTAAAGACTTGGCTATTTCAGCAGGCCGGCCTGGACTGAACCAAGAAGGTGGGGAGTTCTGTCTTTTAAAAATTTTAATAGTTTTAAATTGTTTCTGTTCTTAATTAGGCTTGTATTGTCTAATCCTTTTTTAATTAATTTATTGTACTGTATTTTTATTCTGTGAGCCGCCCTGAGTCCTTAGGGAGAAGGGCAGCATACAAGTCTAATAAATAATAATAATAATAATAATAATAATAATAATAATATACAATAGATCTATTCATCAGTAGAGGGAAGCAAAGTTTTCATCATTCATGCACACATGTGCTACACAGAGGCGAGTTTTCGAAACACCTTTCCGAGGAACATACTGTATAATGTATGAGTATATTATAATATTATGTATATGAGCCATAGTAAAAATAAGTACATACAAAGTGAATGCTGAAGTAATAGTGGGACACCTAGTTAACTGCTGCACAGTCACGTGAATATGCACAATTGTATGACAAAGTAGCAACAATGGTGCATTGGAATGTCTGTAAGAAATGCTACTTGCCTGCAAGCAAATACTGGTGGGACCACAGAATACACAAAGTAATTGAAAATGAAGAAGTTGAAATAGTCTGAAATTTGAGAATTCAACCACTTTTGGGTAGAATAAGCGGTTGTTGTTTCCTTAGATTTATTTTGCATGGTTATAGATTCACTTGGGTTTGCACTGCAATTATCTGGTTTTTACAGAAAAGTTATCACTGCATTATGTGAGGAGGTCTGGCACTGAAGTCTCAAAAATTATGATATTGTAACTCCATAAAATGATTAAATGAATGTATACAACCCATTCAAAAAATAAACTTATAATTGTATTGGGGTTCGAGTTTGGCAACAAATAAACATACTGCTTATTTATACTTTCACTCTCTTTCTCTCTTTCACTCATACAGATCCACACCTACTTCTCCTGCCTTTCTATGATAGTTGACCAATTTGATGCAAAAATCTGGTGAAATGAAACAATTTAATGACTTCAAAGCTTTATATGAAGGCTGAATTTATTTATTTACTTATAGTACTTATTTGTTCACTTATTGTATCGTGTGGCTTTCAGAGAAAAAGTAAACATGATTGGAGGGCATGAGGCTTCTTTGCAGAATTCTGACCATCTGACTTAACACTAACTCCACAAAAAATATTATAACAAAATGGAAGGGAAGTGAGATAAATAGATTGTAGTGAGAAAGAAGGTACAAAATTTATATGCACTAAGTACCAGGGCAAGAAGGAAAAATGGATCTCAATGCAGCATTTTCATATTTAATTCAAGAAAACACTTTTTCTTTAGTTTCATGAATAAATTTCATATTTTTAAAATAAAACTCAGATTTCAGAAATTATATAACAGTAAAAAAAGTCCAGCCTTCTCATTAGAAATACAGTTTTAAATATTAGGAGGCTACTTTTTTCCTCTCTGCTTATTTGCAATGAAGCTACATTATTTTATAATGTAAGATTTGGTGTGTGTGGGTGTGTGTGTGTGTGTGTGTGTGTGTGTGTGTATGTATGTATGTATGTATGTATTTATAAAAACTCAAGTTGTCAAACACACCCAATACACTTGCCTATTTTCCCCACAACAACACAAATTATAGGTGGCTGTGTAATTTTTTTCAAATACATAAAAAACATTATATAATTTTCACTGCATAATTATAATGTAAATTATAGCAACTTCACACCTCTGAATAGTTTCTTGTGGCTAGATTAATTACTATTTTCAACAACATTGGCACTATTGAGTTACTTCTCATGACCTGGTGAACAACATCTCCCCAGGACTGTTTGTAACTGCTTCTTAGAGGTCTTGTAAGCTCATGCTTGTGTTGCCACTGACATTATCTAACCACCTGGTCTTCTATAGCAATTGCCTTCAAAATCAAGATTTTCTTTTCTGATGACTCTTGCCTATCCACTATGTGTCCAAATTATTTTAAATTCATAGTTTGTACTCCTACAGAACAGTCTGGATTTACTTCATTTAAGTGATTTGAATTATTGTTCTTCTTGCAGTCTGAGGTATTCTTAACTCTTTTCTTCAGTTCACGGACATTGATTTTTCTTTGTTTGGCCTTTCTGATGATTCAGCCTTCACAGCTATAACTCTTCTAGATTAGGTAAAGATGTCACTATCATTCTGTAAAATTAATAAAATGTGCCATTCTAATAGAAATATCCAGCTAAGGTATGTTTACCAAGTATCCAGTTAAGGCATATTTACCATTGTAAATATAATTGGTTTAATTAGTTATGCAGTTCATCAATACAAAGGCAAACAAAAATACAAAATTGGACACTTAAACAGTACCAATTTCATGACACTACATTCTGAAGAGCCACAGTGTAGCCTTCCTAAATCTATTGTAATCCATTGAATTGGATTTCAAGTGCCAGTCATAAGTTGTATGGTGACTATGGAACTTACATAAGACCCTGCTGCATCAAGCTAAATACCCACTAGAACAGCTTTCAATGTCATACAATACCGGTAGCAAAAAAGATCCATGCAATTGTCATTTATGGTATTCTATCCATAACTCTGGATAAACAGCTATCAAAATAGATACCTGATAGCATGATCTTCTATTAATGTCTTCAGTTTCTTTTTAAAAGTACCTAAGATGATAGCCATTGCCTTATCTGTCAGTAGCAAATTCCATATTTTAACAATGAGTTATTTATTTATTTGCTTGTTTGCTTATTTATTTAATTTCTATTCCCCCATCTGCCCTAGAAGGTAGCAATTATGAAAAGAAAAACTTTCTTTGCCTCCTAAATCAGCATATCTATCACAATCTTCTTGGATACTTAAAAAGCAAACAAACTGTATATCCACAAGCTTTTCTGTAATGTTGAAGTCTGTATCGTTATTCCAAACTTTCTATCTTTTATCCTAATTTTAAAGCTACTAGAAACTTAGATAAATATATAATGTTCAATAATGCATGTAAACAACATGATGCAAAGGCATAACTACTTGGTACAGGTACATCTCATTTACCAACTGCCTTGCTTGGCACCCATTCATAGGTATGACAGTTGGGGGAAGAATGCTTTGGGATCAATCTTCACATTTATGGTAAGAGTTTCACAACTGACTTCCAACAAACAGAACTAATGGAGAACATAGAAGTGAAATTTCAAGTCATATGACATGGTATCTTGCTTAACTATTGTGGGGATTTGCTTCAATGATAGACACAATTGTAAATCTAGCACAGTCATGATTTTTCATTCAGCAACTGTGGCTCTTAGCAACAGACTCAAATATCCCAATTGCGGTTGGTAAGTGAGGATTACTTCCACATATGGTATACGCACATGTACATAAGGAGTATATCTCTATCATGTCCTGCTTAGCCACTGTTAGCTGAATCTAATACGCCCAAGTTACCATAATCTTTCATTATGGACAAATTGCTCAGGTTACCTAATCATTTTGATTTCTAAACATTTGGAGGGAGGGAAGAGAGTTTGTAATTTTTTGGGCTCTTCAGTACACTTAGTAAAATAGTGCACTTTAGGAGATTTGGACTTCGGGAACATTGGACATCATAGTGCATTTGTTTACATCTAACTGCCATGTTGTTGGTTACATCTAATTGAATTTACTATCCTGAAGCCCTTTCATTCAGACTCAAGAGATCTTTCTCCAATCCCTTTGTTAATTTCCCTTTCTGTACATTCCTGTTTACTCCAACTCCAAATAATTTATGAACAAATAATAGGTGCTTGATCCTTGGGGAACCCTATTTTGAATTACCTCCAATTTGAAAATTTGATAATTTTTCTGCTGTTTCCCATTTTTAAGCTGGCCAGCTTTCTATAAAAAGAGTGTGTGGCCCAGAGGTATTAATTTTGCTTAGAAGCCTCCCAAAAGGTATTTCAGGCTTTTTCAAAATATTCAGAGATCATTGGATCATCCAG
>CM019148.1:308302216-308375601 GCA_009733165.1 Naja naja
TTTTCTCTTTTCTATGCTTTGAATACTGTTGTTTATATGATACATTTTCAGATCTATATATATACTGTCCTAAACTCAATGAGGAATGACAGGGATATAAAGACCCAAGATTGTTGGGGGCAATAAGCTGACTTTGTAAAAATGCTGCTGGGGGCAAAAGCCTAGTAATAAGCAAGCATATACAATAGAATGAAGGCTATTGCTGAGCACATTGGGTTGTGCTCCAAAGATTGTAAGCCGCCCTGAGTCTCCGGAGAAGGGCGGCATATAAATAAATAAAATAAAATAAAATAAAATAAAATAAATCCTCCTCCTCCTCTTCCTCCTCAGCAGGGAGATCTTCAGGTTTTTGGTAATGGCTGACAAATACACAATTTAGTCTGCAAATCTTTAGTTAATCCATTAATCCCTAAAGTGTGATTTGACAATTTGGAAAAACTTTAGTTTTAAAATATTTCATGTTTTTTGCCACATTTCCATAAACAGATTACTTTCTTTCAAAAACATAAGATCTTGGGAGGTTTGTAAATAATGTGACATTTCTTCAGATATCATGAAGGTCACATAGGTCCATGACCTGAAAACAAGTTATATTTCAGTTATTGTTCAGTTGTTTAGTTACTTCTAATTAATTTCAACTAGAGCAACAATAGCTTTATTAGGATTGCCTGTCAGGAACTGTTCTTGAATCTGTATAATCTAAAGCTTAAGATACCAGTAGTAATATCTCATATTCTACCATCCTCTTTTTCTATTGTCTTTAATTAAATTAAATATTCTCACTTTTAGCTTCCATATGTCCATATGCAACTTCATATTTTGCCTTTTCTTCTTTAAACATTTTGCTTGTCTCTGAAGATTTCATCAATTTTGTTATCATTGGGATATCAAAGATTGTTAAACTTTCTTCAAATTGAATACATACAGGCATATATCATGATGTTCAATTCCAGGACAAATCTCCAATGAACTTGGAGGTCTTTTAGTCCAACCCCTGCTTAGGCAGGAAATCCTACACCACTTCAGACAAATGGTTATCCAATCTCTTCTTTAAAACTTCCAGTGTTGAAGCATTTACAACTTCCAGTAGCAAGTTGTTCCACTGATTAATTGTTCTAAACTGTCAGGAAATTTTTCCTTAGTTCAAAGTTGCTTCTCTCCTTAATTAGTTTCCAACCATTGCTTCTTGTCCTACCCTCAGGTGCTTTGGAGAATAGCTTGCTCCCTTTTCTTCTTTCTGTACATAGTACAGAAACAGGACAAAAAACGGCATTTGAAAAAAATTAAAGACACATCAGAAAAAAAAGCAATAGCTAAATCTATTTTATGTCAACACTGTTCACTATGCCAGTCTTTCAAGTCATCCTTGTTTCTACGTCTACTATGTCCATAGTTTTAAGAGTTTGTTTATTTTGTAATTTTATTGTTTTAGCTGTTTTTGTAATTTGGACTTGTTTTTATTTATTTATTTTTTATTGTATATGCTATGAGTCCCATATGCAACTTGTTTCTATGTCTATTATGTCCATATGCAGTCTTCTCTTTTCTGTCAACCTATTCATTTTTCTTTTATATATTTGTTTTATGAATCAATCTTCATTCATTCTACCTCTATGATGAAACCATCTCAACATATCTTATATTTTATACTGTTCATTCATGTTTGTATTCAATATTAATCACTCATTATCTATTAGTTCTTAACCCTATTTTATTATTTGTTTGTTTGTTTATAGGTCACCTTTTGGTATTTACAAATAACCCGAGGCAGCTAAGATACTCAACATATCTTCCTCCTCCTATTTTTCCCACAACAACCCTGTCAGGTGAGTTGAGCTGAGACTGTGTGACATCACCATCATATTCATGCAAAGAATCCTATAATCCACATCTATTTTCCTAATCATACAGTTCCTCTAAATCAATCAATATATAAAAAATAAACATTGTACCTCATTAACCTGCTAAAAAACAAACAAACAAAATAAAACTATTTTTCATAACCCTTATCTGGCTTAAAGCCATAATGCAGTTGTAATCTTGTTCTGTATATTCATTTTTTTCATGTATGTTTATTCTTGAAAACTTACTTTATACTATGTATATAAAATAGATCTTTTTCTAAGGATATACTTAGTAAACAGTCCTTATTATCATGCCTTATTGAGTCTGGATTGCATAATATTACAGGATATTCCAAAAACTCAAATCTGGTTCTTCTATTTCACTCAATTTGCTGAAGCATATCGTGCAATTGCCTTCAACTAATGGATTCCTATTTTCTTATCGCCCCCCACAAACTCTTCAGATTCATACTTTCTGACATACATTTTAGTAATTTCATTCAGACCCATACATCTTTTTATTTTCTCCAAGTTTTATAAACACAGTTTGTATTTTTTCCTTCAATCACATTTGTAATTCATTTTCTTTGCCATTTATTCCTTGTTCTAAGTCATAGTTTTCCACACATGATGGTTGTCACCTGGTGGGTCCAGAGATGTTGACCTCCACTGCCCATCATAACATTGATCCATTCAGATTGTCATTGATAACAGATAACAGATAATCAGAGTTGGATGGAACCTTGTAGGTCATCTAGTCCAACCCCCTGCCCAAGTAGTAGACCCTACACCATTTCTGACAGATGGGAGTCCAATCTCTTCTTGAAAGTCTTAAGTAATGATGCTCCCACATCTTCTGAGGGCAAGCTGTTCCATTGGTTGATTGTTGTCACTGTCAGAAAGTTTCTCCTTATTTCCAGGTTAAATCTCTCCTTGTTCAGTTTCCATCCGTTATTCCTTGTCTGGCCTACAGGTGCTTTAGAAAATAGCTTGACCTCTTCCTCTCTGTGGCAGCCCCTCAAATATTGGAACCCTGCTGTCATGTCTCTTCTGGTCCTTCTCTTCACTAGGCTAGCCATGCCCAGTTCCTGTAACCATCATGTTTTAGTCTCCAGTCTCCTAATCATCCTGGTTGCTCTTTTCTGTATTTTTTTCTAGAGTCTCAACATCTTTTTTATAGTGTGGTGACCAAAACTGGATGTAGTACTCTCTTCTTGAAAACTTACCTTATACTATGTATATAAAATAGATCTTTTTCTAAGGATATACTCAGTAAACAGTCCTTATTATCATGCCTTATTGAGTATAGGAGTACTACTTACTAAGGCTTCATAGAGTGGTATTAGTACCTCATTTGATCCTGATTGTATCACTCTGTTAATGCAATTTAGGATTGCATTAGCTTTTTTGGCTGCTTCTGCACACTTGCTGGCTCATATTTAGCTGGTTGCCCATTAAGACTCCAAGATCTCTTTCACAGTTTACTGCTATTAAGCCTGGTTTCACCCAGTCTATATGTGTACTTTTGGCTTTTCTTGCCTAAGTGTAGGACTTTACTTTTCTCTACATTGAATTTCATTTTATTAAATATGGCCCAGTGTTCTAGTCTAGTGACGAAGATGCAGACAATGGACTTGAAGAATGAGTAAAATAAGTATACAGAGGTTAAATTTAAGTAAGCTTTTTTTTAAAAAAAAAGTCTTAAAAATCATATTTATTTATTTTGTGTACCTCTTAAGGCCATATAGGGATCTGTCAGAGAAAAGTCAAATCTGACTAAGAAAAACACCTAAGCAGCTTGCAATTGTGATTAGGACAACTTTTTGCACAACTTTGTCTTGTGGTGAATTCAGGGGTGGGATTCAGGTTTTTTTAACAACCGGTTCTGTGGGCGTGGCTTAGTTGGTAGGTGTGGCTTGGTGGTCATGTGTCTGGGTGGGTGTGGCCAACTCGACATCACTCATGTCAAGGGGCGCTTCTCCTCGCCTGGCCTCTCATGACAGTGGGGATGCTGCAACGGTCATAAGTGTGAAAAATGGTTATAAGTCACTTTTTTCAGTGCCATTGTAACTTTGAATGGTCACTAAATGAACTGTTGTACATCAAGGGTTACCTGTACAAAAATACAAAAAGGTTCTTTGCTTGCAAAAAGCTGCCCTAAATACCAATCATTAGATTAAAAATACCTGCAAGCCAGAGTTATAATCATGCAGGGTGGCAGAGGACCTTGAGGAATGAAAATAGTTAAAATGCAGTGATAACTATCAAGTAGCCATCTCTTGCTCATAAAGTGAAACCCTTTAGCAGAGAGGTCACTTAAGCTCTCCAGGAAAAGCACATCCAAGAAAAGCAATCCTTAGATCCATTTGCACCACTTAAAGATACAAGCTGGTCTCACTCACCTCACAAGATATCCTAAGGAAATAATCCAGATTTAAGGATTATTTAAGGGTCACATGCCTCCCAGAAAGGCAGTAAAAAAATCAGTGCCAAGCTTGCATCCTGCCTCTTGGAAGTATACCCCAAAAGGACAGTGCCAGATAGTACTAAAGCAGTGAGGAAGACCCCCTCCCCAGACAGAAAAAGAAACCATGAGGCAAGAAAAAATTCAAAGTCAATACAAATAATTAAATCACAACAGTAGCTGTTGCTTGTTGAAGCTAAATAGGGAAAATTATCCCATCAATAAACACAGGATTAAACGTCACCAAGCACAGAATTAACCTTCACCAAAAACCAGTTTTAGACCAAAATTCAGAAAGGGTATGTAAACTCACGTTTGAATGTCAATCTTTCTAGCTAGACAAGAAGCTTTGCTGAATGTCACTCATCTTGGTTCCCTGTCACTAAAAGCTTTGCTTCATTGTTCGATTATTTCTTCAAAGTGCTGTTGTCCAGGGAAGCATTTCCTCCCAACAGCAGTATTAAAATCTTAAAACAACCCTTCCCCTTTAAGAAAGTCAAGCCTCAGAAGCTCTGGAGACAGGAAGTCTAGGCGTACTGGCAAGAATGTAACAAGGGTGGAAAAAAACAAAAGATTACTTCTAACTACTGGTTCTCTGAACTGCTTAGAAAGTTAACAAGGGGTTCTATAGAACTGGACAGAACCGGTAGAATCCCACCCCTGGGTGAATTGCTAGATAATCAGACCCTGCTTACAAGTCATACATGTCCCAGTCACCTCCAGACTGGATTACTGCAACACAGTCTATATAAGGCTGCCCTTGTAGTGTATGCAGAAGCTTCAGCTGACACACAATACATCTGAAGCTTCTGGATAGTTATGTGTGCTCCTAGAGC
Source organism: Naja naja (assembly GCA_009733165.1). Taxonomy (NCBI): domain Eukaryota; kingdom Metazoa; phylum Chordata; class Lepidosauria; order Squamata; family Elapidae; genus Naja; species Naja naja. Next base: position 308,307,361 of record CM019148.1, read on the forward strand.
AGTGCATATTACACACCTCTGCTCCGCAAACTGCATTGGTTGCTAGTTTGCTTCCAATTCAATTCAAAATGCTGGTTTTAATCTTTAAAGCTATCTGAGAGATCACCTCTCTCTGCCCACCCCACTAGATCTTGCAGGGAAGGCATTCTGCAGGTGCCATTAGCTAGGATATTTCTTCTCTGCCATGGTACTCGCCTTATGGATCATTGTCTTCCCTCCTCTGAGATTAGATTAGCTCCATCCCTTTTGACATTCAGGAAGTCCCTCAAGACTTGGTTTTTATCAGACCTCGGGCTCCTACAATGAATTTTACAAAACGTTACATACTATTTAAGAATGGATCTTGTATTATGTATAAATGATCTTGTATAAGTCCTGACCACAAGCCATGTAGTCTTGGGCATGATCATTCCTCACTACTGCTTTTGTCGCATTACCCAAGAAAGAAAGGCATTTTTCCAAAACAGATCAATTCCCTGATTATAAACTTTGCTGAAAATATAAAGAATTTTGGGGTAGGAGTCTTAATGACACAAAATTTTTCTTTATGCAAAAATGATTTATTATATTTCCTTCAAAGAATTCCTTAGACCATGTGTTATTTTCTCTATGAATTTGTATTTCTATTAAAAATGCTGAATGTACTGTGAATTATTTTCTTATACAATTATCTTGATGCAAACTTGAACTATAGTATCTTTCTTTTGTATACAGACTTTGCTCAGGGTGGATATTTATTATTCTATACAATCCACAGTTGCAATGCTCTTCCTATTTTGCTCAAATTTTACATAATTTGCAGGAAAATTGCATTAGTTTTCAAGAAGCTAAGTCAAAGTGCAGGAGTAAGGTGATAGCTCAGTGAACATCTGCAAGGAAGTAATAAAACAGGTAGTTGTAAAATTAGAGACAAATGTATCTGTACAATAATTTTTGCTCTAGGAAGATCATTTGAAGAAATTGTTCTGCACTATCACCATTTACTGTATGAACTTTTCAAACTTTAGAAACCTTTTATCAATTTAATTTTGAGAAGCTCAAGAGCTTTTAGAATCAACTGAAATTTAGTATCTTTCTTTCTGATATATAATTGTGTGTGTTCACATACAAATTATATAAACGCCGATTTGGCCTGGTGGTTAAGCCACCAGGCTAGAAAGCAGACGGCCATGAGTTCAAGTTCCAATAGCCATGAAAGCCAATTGGGTGACTTCTGGCCAGTCACTCTCTCTTAACCCAACCCTTCTCATGGAGGTGTTGTTGTGGGAAAATGGGAGGATGAAGATATATTAGATATGTTTGTTGCCTTGACTTATTTGCAAAAATAATAAAGGTGTTATATAAATTAAATAACTAAATGCCACTACGCTACTGACATATATGTTCTGAATAGTTTCTTATTATTAAAGCAGAAGTTGTAAAAGCAATTTTTTACAGTGCTAATCATATAAAAGTATGCTATTCAAGTATTTACCTTAGAAAAATATTACATTGTGTTTTTAATTAATGTAACTTCAACTGAAGTTGAAGTTTTATTTGCTGGGAAGACAACAATGGACTTACACAAGCTCCCTCTCTCCTTGGTGAAAAATCTTAAATTTTTGGTGTAAAATCTTAAATTCAGGATCATCTTCCTTTCGTGTGAGTACATTTTTTCAATAAATTACTTACTATTGTTTTGACTGTGTAATGCTTCTGGGACAAATTGAAGCAGTTTTCTTTATTTTAGAGTTTACTCTAACATTTTATCTCTTCTCACTGAAACAGCAGGAACCTATGCTACCAGTTTTCATCAATCACTGCTAAAGAGGGTTCTATGAGCAGCAATGGGACTAAGGGACAGTGGGATGCTCATTCTTGATTTAGATTATGAACTAGAACTACTATGATACTAGCCAGTATAAACTGTTCTAAGACTCTGTCAGCTAAAGGTCAGAAACAGCAGATTGAAATGGCTTTTCTTTTGCTTTGAAATGTTAGCTGGGCATCCTGAATTGAATATGAGAAAGGAAGCTCTTTTTGGATCAACAAACGCCAATCAATCAAATGCAACAACCAGCAACAACTGGATGATCTTCGTGTTTGTGTCAATAGTGTCCTGCTGCCTTCACTTTGGTCTTCCATATGAGTGTTTGCCATCAATGTTAAAGTGTAGGGTACAGGAAATTGCTATACTATTGTAGGTTCCTGCTCCCATATTTTCCCATGAGCTAGCTATGTACATGAGCTATGTACAATGTAGATTTTACACAAAATTAAAAGTATAATTTGGAAAAAAGAGTGCAAATTTTCTGAAATAACCAATTATTATCCAATGTTATAGCTAATTTAAGCTAGGAATAATATGGGACAGAATGTTCGTCACAGTGGATCTGTTGAAATGTTAGAAAAAGATTCTTTCAAGGTTCAGAAAAAAACATACTTAAACTAGGATCTTTACATTTGCTATGTTAGCAACAGCATTAGGAATGACTACAAATTAATCCAACCATGTTTTGAGAGTTCTCTTGATTCAGCTCTCAACATTGAGAAGGTTGTTTTCCCTTTGTCTGAATTCCAGTGTTTGGGAAGTAAGAGTGAGAAACAGCTGATACCTAAGCCTTACTTGGCTATTGTGACAAACAGGAATAGACTAACTGTTTTAAAGACTTTTTACCTGCTATGAACTAGAATTAGGCTTATAAGATCTATTTCTCTTTAAGGCCCATGGTTTTGAAGAATTTTGAATGAACAAAATATTGTTTAATATTTATGGGACACCAGGGTTTTCACATGGGGAACAAACATTCTCTTTAAGGTCATTCTTATGTTTATTTATTTTTAAGAAATGATGTTGGCTGAAAGTCCCTAGCACGCTGCATGTTAAGTCTTAACACATTTTGTTCCAGGTCACATAGCTTCAGTGGAGATGCAAACAGGGATATGTGAGCATTATCACTGCATAAACTCTTAGAATAGAATAGAATAACAGTGTTGGAAGGGACCTTGGAGGTCTTCTAGTCCAACCCCTGCTTAGGCAGGAAATCCTACACCACTTAAGAGAAATGGTTATCCATATTATTCTTAAAAACTTCCAGCATTGAACCATTTACAACTTCTGGAGGCAAGTTATTCCACTGATTAATTGTTCTAACTGTCAAGAAATTTCTCCTTAGTTCTAGGTGAAACATAGGTTATCATGTCACGTGGACATGATTTTCTAATATTTTTAATTATACAGTCAAGGAAAATTATCAGATGACCACTATCTGATGACAAAGAGATTAGCAGCTTGCACCCCTCTAATATTTTGGATCAAGAAGTAGAAAATTGCCACATAACATTGGTATATATTGTTAGAAACTTGCAGAACCTGCAAGTACATAGAAATTCATGTACCTAGAAGTCTGCATTTAATTGTGGTTACTACTGTGTGTTGTCTCTATGTTTAAGCATGAATAACAATTTATTAAAAATTCTTGTGCAAGTATTACAATCTGCCTTTGAAGAAAAACTGCACTTCAATCATTACATGGCTGACTGTGAAAAAATCTAATCCATCTTCTCATCTTTCAGTTTTCTATGGTTAACTGTCTCCCAGACTACTAACTCCTGTTCATAATGTTCCTGTTATCACCATCTTTCTCTTGTACTTCAGTGATCATATATTGCTTCTCAACTTCTGCTGTTTCAATCAGCACTAAAATAATTTCATCTCTAATTGTAACTCATCATTTACCTTCAAGAAAAAAAGAACTGTCTGCTTATCCAATAATAATGGCTCCATTATTATCAGTTATTGAATTTTAATTTTTGAATTGTGTCCTAATAGTTGAAGCTGATATTTTAATTTCAGATATTACTATTTACTTATGTTTAAAATTGAAAATCAGCTAATTCATAGTAACTTAATGAAGGAATACTATTTTTAAAAGACAAGCAATCATTATTGGTTATATAAGAAATTGTCCATATATTTTCAAATATCTTTATGAAATCACTTAGACTGTCTGGAACTGGGGTTTGGTGAGCAGAAAAATTAATATCTGGAATAAGTAATGAATGGGATGAAGGCCAATAAACTGAAACTCAACCCTGATAAATAACAGGTACTATTATCAGATGGTTAATTAATCAGAAAACAGATGTTTAAACTATATGGATACAGTTGTATGCACTATAAGAAATAGATATTTATTAATGACTCAGTTGTGCTCTAATTATTTTATCAAACTCCAGGCACCTTACAGTAAAATCCCTAAAGACAGCAAAAAGAATCATGTACAAAGACCAAATGTTAAAATGAACAATTAACAATACAATTAATTCAAAATTATTGAAAACATCTAGTGAAACACTTAATTCCCAAAGGTGCAGTGACAATGTTTTTGCCACTTTTCTTATGGATGGAGCCCAACTATATAAGTGCAAGCTTTTCTACAGAGTTGGGACAAACATAAATAAAGCCTTTTTCTTGGATCCTATTTTCCTGCCCTAGAGCATTACCTGGATGATCATTAAAATGATTAGATTCTCCTTCGAAAAGATGGTTCTGAAAGTAATCCAGACCCAAACCATATACAGTTTTATAGGTCATAAACAATACCTTTAACTGGGGTTGGGAATTAAGAGGGACTAAATGCCTTGTTTGTGAAGTCCAAGTTATCAGTTCAGATTAGGGGAATAATTGTTGCATTCCTAGACAGAGAACTTGGCCAATCTTGTGCTTTTGGTAGCTTTTCAGTGAAATTATTGCAGTGTACTGTTTGCAGGGCTAACTTTGAAGACTATTTAAAAAGCACAGCTTGTCCAAGAAAAAAGACCCTATATCATATAATTGATTCCATTGATACTTAAATAACTAACTTTTAGATGTTTATTTAATTCTAAGAGAGTTATATCTGTTTGTTTAGCAATTAGTCCCATTTCATCCTAAAACACACACTTGTAATGGTATGTGGGAATATCCCTGGGAAATTGGGTGAGGAGGACAGATGCTTCCCAGAGAATGATCAGATAACAGGGAGAGGAGCCACAGCTGCACAACAGACGGACGAAGAAACTCAGAAGGGATCCTCACTAACTTATCAGGCTGTAAAGAGACCGTACTTTGTACTTTCAGATGTGAAAGATTCTGTTAATAAAGTAGAATTTGTCCATCTGGTCTATTTCCTGTCTTGTCTACCTGTGAGGGCTGACAACACTAGGTCATTTTCAGCTATCCTGGTTAAGATCCATCATCTATGAAGATAGCATTATTTTGGGAGAAAGCTTCCTCTTCAGCCCACTAATCATATTAACTTGTCAGGAATGCATTGTAGGTGTTAGGCAAATACCCCTTTGTTTCTTGGCATTTTAACTTGATATTTTATACAGCTCTTTTTTCCTGCTCTTCTGCTGTTGTTATTTTTGCAATGGAAGCTTTTATATAGCGATGAAATATTCATAAAATAAAATAAGCATTAAAAATATCATTACTCTCTTGGGAAGTATGCATGATGTTCCTTTTTCTAGTCTTCAGGAAGAGTTTGACAATATATTTATTAAACTATGCCCTCAACAATTTCAGTGAGCTATGCTTTTAATTAACATCTTATGTTGCTATTTTCTTCTGCATTTTGTCTTGTTTTTACCATTTTGTGCTTTATTCCTTTATATCATTTCTATCATATCTGTTTATCATTAAAACAATCCCAAAGTAAAGTCTGATTTGAGACTTTCTTACGTTGTATTTTTAAACTGAGTTCCACTTCTGTAATTTATGCTGAACTATTACACTACAAATCTATTAGTGGTAAACATTTCTCCATCAAGGGAATCTGTTCTTTTCATTTTTATAAAGTTCTTGGTTTTCAACTTTTGATGATTATTGTGATTATGAATTTACATATTTTGGCTCTTAGCCCAATAAATCTTGGGTTGTATATTTATATGGTAATAAAGTTAGAAGTTATTTTGAATCATTGTTAGAAAGCAGTCATTTCATTCATTAACAAAATAAATAAGCATAACTTTTTATGTTGAACTTAGATTGCTGGATCCCTAGACAATTTCTTATAGCATTTAAACAACAAGATACACCAGATTTAGAGCTCTTGATCCTAGGAAGTTAGTGCCTGTACTTTCCTGCCATAATACATTTTTAGAATGTAAATATTTCAGTTATAATACAATAATATGACAAAGTTTATACCAAAGGGAGGAAATTAATACCAGCAGCCCTAAAACAGTTCAAGGCAAAAACTCTTGCTCAAGTTTTATATGGAAGATAACAGAATAACAGAGTTGGAAGGGACCTTGGAGGTCTTCTAGTCCAATCCCCCGCTCAAGCAGGAGACCCTATACCATTCTGAATAAATAGCTGTCCAATGTCTTCTTAAAAATCTCCAGTGTTGGAGCATCCATATTCTGGAGGCAAGTAGTCCCACTGATAAATTGTTCTCACTGTCAAGAAATTTCTTCTTAGTTTTGGTTCTCTCCTTGATTAGTTTCCATCCATTGCTTCTTGTGCTGCCTTCTGGTACTTTGTGGCAGCCCCTCAAATATTGGAACAACATATCATCACTAGTCCTTCTTTTCAATAGACTAGGCTAACCAATTTCTGTAATGTAGACATGACTTTATATGAAGAAATATTCTCTCAAGAGAATATTTGCTAAGATCCATACTGTCAGCTCCGTGATGTATCAAAAGCATAGTACCTAGGTCCAAGAATGCCCCAAGTAGAAGAAAAAGCACAGTGGTGAATCATAACATATTGGTTAAAGGTAACATTCATCCTAAGGGCCTGTTTCCAGCAATTTTGAAGCATGACCATTAGCCACCATGGATAAGGGAATGGGGTACTTTGAGCTTGCCATGGATTTCCTTTGATCATCTAGGTTTTTTGTTGTTGTTGTTGTTCAGTCATGAAGATAAGTGTGACTCTTTGCTACTCCACAACATGCTATACCATAGGGGAAAAAAGTTCTTCAAAAGTTGAATGATAATGAATACTAAAACGAAATCAGCACCGTTTTCCATTTCAGGGTTCTGATAGTGAAAGGCACAGGTGAATCTGCAAGCTATTAGACTTCAACCTTCCCAAGAAAGGATTTTTTAGAGCTAGGGAAAATGTGCTTCCATTGACTTTACTGCAGGCATATTCACCAAAACCTCACTAATATAATGCAACTATCCATGTGTCTTGGCAGAAATTGAAATTGTTCAACATATGCTATTTATTTTCACAGGGAACTATACAAGCAACATCTCCCAAGAACAGAGATATATTCTACTCATGTGCTTTTTTTAGACCCCCCACCATGCTACTTGAACTCAGATGCCAATTTTTATGTGGCTGGGTGAAAAAGCTGCAATAACTAGTGCAAATGTGACAAATTTGTCAGTCAATACCCTTAATATTACTTCATTAATTTTATCTGTTTTGGTTTTATTTATTTTATTGATATGGTGATCTCTGACAACAATACATAATAATACATTTGATTTGAATTATGCTGAAACATATATCATAATGTCCAAATATTTTTCTCTCAGGTGAGTGTGGACAGGATTGCAATGTAATGAATCACAAAAGATTCAAATAAAACCTGGTTCTTTTTTTCTCCTTCCAGCTGTGTAACTGAAGGGGATATGACTTTGGATAAATGCAGTCTGCAATCCTTGATATATATAAATCATTCAGCTTAAAAGTGAAATCTAAGTCCAATAATCATTTTCAAAACTCTATATTGTTCAACGGTATTACCAGAGTAATAAACTGTTTCTGTCAGTCTCTCAGTGTCAATACCTATACCTTTCAGTATAGAACAATTTAAAGCTATACATTGATCTGCTGAAAGTAATAGTACATATACAATACACACCTGGCCCTATGGGAATCTATGGGAAGATTCCCCCTCATCTACTGTTAAAGGTAAAAATTAGAAATACAAACCAAGACTGACTGAGGCCAGCAGCTCATTAAAGCTGGGGCGATTTCCCCTATATAGAATTCTATTGATCTCCATAGTCCAAGCTAGACAAAAAGTGTGGTCAGGGAGGGGATGATGGATGCCTTTGCCAATAGTACTGAACAAACCTGTTAGCTAATTGCTACCAAAGACAATTATCCCTGCATTGCTTCATAATGGAAACACATTACAAAACTCTAATATACACACAGGGAAATTTGATGATTTGACTGCAGAGCCATGTGCATTGAATTTCATTGCCAAAGGCCAGCCAGGTCACTGCTGTGAAAGGGGAAGAGAATGTCAGAATAAAAGCTACCCCACCTTTCAGCTCTTTTCTAAGATCACTTTGTGCCAACTCCATGGAGCCCTCTCATCTGGCATGAATAAAAGCTTCCTCCCACCCTCAAAAGAAGCATTCTTTGGAAAACATTACTATATTATAGTTGCTTTAACCATAGTTAAGATTTTTATGCTAACATTCAGACTACTGGCAATTAATGTTAGTTTAAACTGCGGTCACACACTCTCTGAGCTTGGGAATTGTATAAGTAAATGCATCACATCAATTTGTTATTAAAAATCCAAAAGGAAATAATACTTCCAATAGTCAAAACACTAGTACAGTATAGAAATATTTCAAGGTAATAACATGTTTGAATATACACAGTTGAAACCATTGTTCTTTCTCTCTCTAGAAAATAGGTGCTTAAAATATGTTTTTTTTTCTAAATACAGTTGTATTCTAAATATGGTTAGCACATAAACTAAAGGCTTACACTGCCAATGCTGGAGATTAAGATTCTCAGCCACAATTCATTTAAAAACTTCTATTCAGTTGCTTGACTATATAATATTACAGAATGATGGAAATTAAATACAATGAGTGGAAGCTGTGCCAGCGTTATAAAAATAGATTAAACAGCTGCAAAATTTATGATCAATCTATTAGCTTTATAATTCACAAGCCAATGCATTCCTCTTTATAGGGTCTGATACTGTGCTGCAGAGAGTAGTCTACCTGCCTCGGATTGTGCAGACTACTATTTTGACAAGATCTGGATAGCAGTAGGTCCAAAGCAATCAGAAGGTTGACTTTGACAAATGGAGGTGCTGCAGCGAAGTTGAAAATAACACACATCCACTTTAATCTCTTTCTTGATTAAATCGAAACCATACCATTCTGACATCATGTGATTTGCTCATGAAGCATCACTGCAGGTTACTTTAAAGGCTACATCTATTGAAATGATATTGAATTTTTTAACGGAAGTACTTTAATTCATTCAAATGAAACTGTCATGAAGTAACCCTACCAGTCACCAACCGCAAAGCTTCCCCCCAAAATAAAAAAGGTCTATAGAAAAACCCTAGCTTTAAAAAAAATAAAAGAGAAAGGAATAATAATAATAAATCCCTTCTCTAATCTATTGGATGATAGATTTTTTTTCAGACTGCTTATTTTTTACCTTCAAAGAATAAAAAAAAATACATGTGTCAAGTATGTTCTAAATCCTTTCACCATTCTCATAGTCATATTCCAAAGATAAACATTACAATAGATAATAAAAATGCAAAAGATGAAATTGTCTTTCTTACATGAGACTAGGTAAATATTTATGGGGCAGTTGACAAACTCCTGCCTAGTAAAGGAGCCAACACTGAGAGCAATTACCCTGATATTCATGACTCACTTTGAATATCACATTGAATATTACTCATAAATCTTTTACGAGCACATCCCCAGAGCTCACTTAACAGCCGGTTTTAATCATGCAGTTGACACAGAGAAAATAACAAAATGTATTTTTTCAGTGGCAAATTAATTTAGCCTTGAACCTCCCTCCTGAAGCTGTATTCTTTTCATTTTTTTCTGTCTAATACTGAGCTCAGTTAAATTCACCTTAAAGTCTTGAGGTTCCAGAATGTTAAAGTAGATTAAGTTTCTTTTCAATAATTATTTGGCAAAATTATTTATGCCATGAACCAATTACAATTTAAGAACTTTGAACTCTTACTAATTTCTAAATGAAATTCAAGAACATGCTTATTTCTTGAATTCTCAATGAAAGGATTGCACCCCAACAGAAGAATTCTATCAGTAATATTTTGCCTTAAAATATGACAGCAGGCTATTAGAGTGCTATTTTTAAAGGGACATAAACAATTATCTAAAGTATGTTATAATCTCTTACCAAAACTGTTACATCTTAAAAGAATCAATTCCACATGTAATATTAAGAAATATTATTTTTCTGTACAAAAGTATTTTGAAGACAGCAACTAATATAAATTCTATGATGAGAGATAACATATATTCAGTGCAAAAACCCCACAGAGGATTAAAAGAACTTACGTTATAGTTCTTACTTAATTATTTAATTAATTTTATCTATATCCTGCCTTTCCTCCAAGAGCTCAATGTGGAATATGCAATGTAATCTTAATAATTTTTCCCTACAACAACTGGAGATTTTAAAAGCTGCCTTTTATTCACTTTACATTTTTAGTTGTGTATCAATAAGCTTAAATATTTTTAAATTACTTACGTACTGATCCATCTTGTTCTTGTAGAAATCTTTCTAACACAATTCGAGCCATAAGTGATGGGGCAAAATCCACCTTAGAAGAAAGATAAACTGTAACCAACTTTCATTAAAATGTGGTTTTATTTCATCACTTAGATCAATAAAGAGGTGTCAAAGATGCATCTTCCATTATCTCAGTCATCCTTTCTGAAAGGTACATTTCTCTGACATGAGTTTTGCTACAATCTGATAAATAAATCTTTTTGACCACAACATACAACAATGTTATATGCAATCGTATTTGTGTTGCAATGTATGGACTTGGATTTCAATTTTAAAACATTCGACATAATAGTTCATTTTACTGATTTGTGTTTATTACATTGTTTGGAATGATCAAACATGTTTAACATTTATACAGTAGAAGTGAGACCTGAAACAAAAGGTTGCAGTATGACTTCATTAATTCAGTGTCACTTAGCTGACTCCTTTGGCATACTCTCTTCCTTCTGCCCATGCATGTTTTCAAGTTCAACTAAATTACTTTGTGGTTGAGATTGCTCAGTGCTCCTTCTTGGCTGCTCTCTTTCTCTCATTGTGGGGAAGAGGAGAGATTGTATTTTCATTTCTTAGCACTTTTATGTAGGTTGAGGACCAGATTTGCTACTGCAATATTATTACAATATTACCTTCCCCAATTTGGTCTCCTCTAGATGAGCGTCATTACATGTTTTACCCCAGTTTTAGCCCATTCTTCATAACAAAATAATGTCTCAAATAACAAAGATATTTTAATTTATTTTTCCAATATAGCCATCATAAATTTAAATGTTACTACATTGTATTACAACCCACTGAAATTATTGGGATTTATGCAGACAAATTTTGTGCAATGTTGAATGCATCATGAATGTCTACACCTTATTTGTTTGGAAAACTCTAAGGGAATCTTTAAAAGATTTCATTTTTTAAATTAGTAATAAAATCCAAATATATAGGTACTGTTATATCTAGATTAATCACTTCATATAGTATAACCTAGAGGTTATGAGAAAAAAATAATATAGAGAAACATGGATTTCTCAAATACACTTAGGAAATGAACTTATATTTAAAAATATCTACTACTTCATTGTTAAGGCTTACATTTATTAAACAGTATGGAATATACTCTTGACCAGATGCCAGACTTTCAAGGAAAATAATTGCAAATGATAATATTCATTTTTCATTTTTTGTTTTATATGTTTCAAATATATTCATATATTTAGGAAAACAAATTTATTTTGATTTCTACTTGCTTTTTTCCTAAATGTATATATTCTTTGATGCACTGAAATTTCCCCTAATAGAAAGAAATGCCTTTTACAAAGAATTGCTTGGTAGCTCACATCAGAGCTGACACATGAAAAATGGTGAAATTACTGAAGGTAGACCAGCCAGAATAAGGACTACCTTATTAGTTCAGGTACTTGCATCTTCCTAATTTTCATATTAATCATGAACCCATCTTTGTCTGAAATAGGGCCATCATGCTTTATGTCAGAATGTAACATGTAAGTAATATTCATAGTGTTTCAAATCCCACTAGAAAATATTTGGTGAGAATGACTAATTTTATTTTTAATACATATATGAATTGTTTTCATTTTAAAAAAATAAACTTTAAATTATACAATGGTCATATTTAATATTTTTAAACCCTTTAACATCTCATAAAAAATACAAGGCACTTTTCTGATTTAGCATATTATATACTGGAATGCATGTTATATGTTTCTGATAAATTTTTATTGATTGACTCAAAGTGTTACCATTACATCACTGGTCAGCAGGTGGAAGAATCTGTCATTTAAATATTAACTAACACATAAAAATGGCAACTTGATTGCGTAGAAATAGACATCACATGTTTGATATTGCCATGTTTCCCTAATGTGCTAAAATTGATTACAAAAATATACATTTCCTTTATAGCTGCATATACTATTAAACAGTTATTTCAACATTTTAAGCTTTAAACTTAAAATTTTTAAATAATTTTATTTATTTAAATTTACAGTTTAAGAAGCCCTAAGTTATGAATTGCTAAGATGTTCTAACATAGTATCTGAATAAGGGAATGCTTTATGTACCAGAATTATCTGTTAAAAATGGAGATTGAATGCGTGTGTGGAGGAGGGGGGCTGATATAAGCAAGACTATATGCATTATATATTTCTGTGCCTATCTAGGGCCAGGTCCTTATTTAGAATAATATCTATGTATTGTATTTGATTTAATAATATTCTTTTGTCCAAAATAAAGACAATAGTATAAAAATACAATATGTCAGAAGTTACAAGAACCTTCCCTTTGGCACCAGAACAAAAAATCTTTTACATTTGTTACAATATGTAGACATTTTAAAGACCATTAAAACCATCCAGTATCTGGTAGATAATTACCCAATTGTAGGTTACAGTAAATTAGACAGAAGCTTACAGAAAAATCATACTTCCTAATGCAATGACTAGAGCTTGCTGTCCAGTTTCATTTACCTTTTTTGTTTGTTTGTTTGTGTTTAATAAAGTTTTTAGCACTTAAAAGAAATAAATCTAGTGCATTTATTATAATCTTACAGAACTATTTGCAAACATATTGCAATATTAAAATCAAATAATACTGTTACTATATGTAAACATGTTACAAGTTTTAAAAGATAGTACTCCTCTTGGGAAACCATATAGGAAGTTTATAAACTTTCTGTGCCTCCTGTAGCAAAGAATTTTCTCCAAACACACAAACATTGGTTTGTCACAGTGAGTCCATTGGTGACCTGGCTAATATTTCAGGAAGCCATGTTGCACTTAAACTAAGCTTCTATTTTTTACTATCTATTTGCATTGGCATAAATGTTTCATCCCAAAAATACAGGAGTTTTCTTCTATTAAATGTGGATATCAACAATATAAAAAATTAAACTCACACTATACTTCTTTAAACTCTGATGTCTATGATGTTTCATTAATATTAAACCCATTTTCCCATTAAATCCTATATTATAAATATTTGAAAAAAATTGAAAATAAAGGAAATTCATTTTATTGTAAAACCATACTGTACATTATGGATATTTCTATACAAATAAAACAATTAAGCCATTCCTCAGAAACTCAAACGCTTGTTGCTGAAAGTGAGCCATATATGCAAGGCAATCACTTGTATATATATATATATATATATATATATATATATATATATATATATGGAAATTACACAAATATATTCAAAAGGTAATATGGTGGTTACTTTAACTGATTAATTAATAGTGCTCCTACTACAAACAGATCAGCATTTAAATATATGATGTGCCTAAAACTACATATATTTTAAGAATACTTCTTAAAAACCTCTACAGATAAGGATTGTACATTTTGAGAAAAAGACTTCTAAAAAATTATTACCTCATTGGCCAGGTCCAATAATACAGGAGAAGCTGCATTTTTAGACACACCTTTCAGGTATCTAGACAAGACAAAAATAAAAAGCTGTTGTAGATTTAATGAAAAAATCAGCAATGAAGCCTTACTACCTCTCTCTGTCTCTCTTTACCTGGGTCTGCCTTTCCCACTTTCACTAGGACAAGAAATAAATTGAATACAGGTTATGTGTATAAATAGCTTAAGAAATAAATATTTGGAAAGCTGTCCTTAATCTCAAACTCTAAGCAAATCAAAAGCATAATTATTACTAAAATTCTGAAAGAAAAAAAAAGGAGTATTACACTGACACACAGAATACAGAACTTTTTTTTTTTGAAGGTGTATTCAATATTTGGCAATGACAGAAATGAGTGACAATTAGCCTATAAATTCTTTGACTGTTCCATATCTTCCCATATCAGCAAACTGAACATTCAAGCTTACCTGCACTACTAACTCAATGAACTTGACTCTAGATATTCCCTCCTTCCCTCCATCTATCTATCTGCCTATAGAGAGAGAGAGACATACAGAGATATATACACATACGCACACATACTTAATGAAAATATTTGTATTATTATTAAAGACATTTGATGAAAAGGGCAACAGTTTCACTCTCTAGAGTTACATACATTCATTTGTAGAACACAAAGAGTGATATAAACAGAGAAGAAAAAAAAGAAAAAAAGAAAAGAAGTGCAGTAGGTTACACCCTAATATATTTGATGGGAGACTAAGCAGATGGTAGCCTACAGAAATTATGATCAGGATCATTTAGAAGGTTATGTGGATTTATGGACATTAGATTATGTCTGTGAAAAAGTATACACAACCCAATTGTAGTTATAAACTTCAGAGTAGAATTATAAGGAATAGCTTTGATTTGGCAGCATTTGGGAAAGAGGAGGCTTTTTATAAGGTCAACAGGAGGAAATCATATCCAGCATTATTTTGGGAAGAACAAAACCAACATTGTGTCCAAACAAGAGGAAAAACAAGTCATCTGACAACCAATTCCCACTTAATATCAGATCTGAAAATGCTAAAATATACATTATTTTCAAAGGCCAAAGCAAACATTTGGAATTAGATTTTTTTTAAGTCAAGCTTTTATTTTTTATATAAATGGAAGACTCCAACATTTGCAGAGTATTTAAAACATAAATGCTTTCTCAGGGAGACAATAGATCTCACACTACTTTTACACCTCCTACTGTAGTGTAACTACAGTGTAACATAGTCCTTTCAACAGTTTCAAGAAGGCTCCACACCCATTTATACCAGTCAGGTGACCTTGATAACACAGATAAACCTCCAGGTGACCTTATCGACTCATTAAAAGAATGCAAATGACCAGCTGTCTGCAACGAATATAAATCCTTCCATTGTCCACCATCCAGTCAGAGCTGAAGAAGCTGCTTGGATGAAAAGCGAAATATCTTCAAAGAAAAACCAGAAAGTCCAGTTGCCTCTTGAAAAAGAACCTTTGAGACATCCTAGTGCTTTATTAATCACATGTTAGAGAATCACAGAACTGGAAGGGACTTTTAAGATTGTCTTATCCAATACCTTGTTCAATATAAGGTCTACTAAAGGTGGTCTAATAAATGACTATTTGGCTTCTATTTCATGATTTCTGCAGGGAAGGGAAATTTGTCTTTTTATATGGCAGCTTGTTCCATAGGCTAAGAATTTCTATAAGAAATACTGTTCTTTCATTCATTCTACATTCTAGGTACTACTACTACTCTGCTGTGTGATAAACAATCATATCTGAAAACTGCCACCATATCTCTCCTTAGTTATACATACCCATTAAGCCATTCATCATAGAGCTTGATTTTCAGACACACACCCCATTACCTTGATAAGCTTCCTCTAAACTCACTCCAATTTGCCAGTGTCCTTTTTTATATTTGATTACCATAAATAGATCCCAAAGATGGGTCTATCTATCTTTCTTTGGTTCTGCAAAACAAAAAAAGGGTATACATCATACTATGTTGTTGGATTGAGATTTTTTTTATATATCCACTAGTTTTCCTTGAAAACATGCAGTTTACGAGGAGGGGGAGCTGGCATTGTGGTGGTAAGACGTGCGATCTTAATTCTCTAAGATCGCCATCGACATCTCAGCTGTTGGTCGGTCCTGTTGGACCTAAACCGTCCCATAGAGATTGTGATAGATAAGGGCATGTCCTGCTGATCCCAGGGATATCGCAAAGTCCCTGGTTGATCCAGGAAAAGCCCTTTTGCCGACGGTGGAGAGGCAGCCATTCAAGCTGCTGAAGCTGGGACAGCTCCGGAATGGAAGAGATTGAAAGAAAGTGTGTCAGTTTGATGAGATGACTTACTATTTCTTGAAGAGAATACCCTGAAAGACTTAAAGTGGAATTAAAAGTGAAGAGAAATGAATTTAAGCTGCAAGATTAAGTTAGTTAAAGTGAAAGTTTTTTTCTTCCTTTTCCCTTTTTATTGGAATTTTGAACTTGGTAAAGCTTCTTAATTTTAAACTGGACTGGTCCTTTTTAAATTTTCTATTTCTGTTTTTTTCTCTTTTTAACAATCCTCTTGAAAGTTTGTTTTTGATTAAGACTCTTATTTCTGATTTGAGATTTAATTTTTTTTTACTTTTTTTAAATGTTCCTGGCTTTGGATGTATGAGGGGGAAGTGAAAGTGAAGAAAAATAAGTAGCACTGCCACCTAGAGGCTTGGATACATTGTTTTCTTTTTTCTTTTACTTCTTTATGTATTCGTGTTATACTCAAGGACTCTGAGCTTTGCACTGGAAAAAATAGTGGGATGAGCATGGCAGTTTGTTTACACAGGTGCTCATCTGTGAAACTATAGATAACCGGAATCTGGAGTTGAAGTGGAAAGAAAAAAGATTGAAGTGACCTTGAAAACACTGAACTGGAAACTTTGAGCTGATTTATCAAAGAGCCTTGGATATTTAGTGGCAGAGGCTTGTTTTACATTAGAATGTTACTTTTTGCCTTCTTTTCTACTTCCCCTCTAGTTGGGTTTTTTTTAATTTGGATTTTGATTTTTCAAACCAGGAACTAGAATGTAAATTTCTTACTTTTGCTTTTTTGTTTCTTTTTATTAAGAGAAATACATTGACTATTTTTTTTCTTTCTCCTTTTTTTCTTTTTTTATTTTTTCTTCCCTTATCCTCTTTTTTCAAAGAAAAACATTTTATCCCTTTTCCATATATTCTCTTGCTTTTTATTTTATTTTTTATATCTTATTGCAACTAATTGGATTAAGGTATACAAGTGCCTGAAGATTTTTTCCCTTTTTTTGGAGTGGCAACTGATTGCCCTCGTTCTTTTTTTCCTCCCTTTTTTCTTTTTTTCTCTCTCTTTCTTCACAGATAAGCATTACAAGATGAGTAGAAAGATAACAGCCTCAGCTTCTTTGATACCAACCTCCTTACCATCTGGAGGACAACGATCTATACAGACAATGTTACAACAGGAGAAAGAGAAGGAAGTGACATTGCAGATCATCATGCAAGGAATTCAGAAGATTGAGCAAAAAATTGAAGACAGATGAGAAAATGGAAAATATTCAACAGATGATGATAAAATATGAAGACAGATTCAAAAAAATTGAAGAAGATATACAAAGAGATAAGAAAATTGGAGATATTATACTCGATTGAGCGATGTCGAGAAGGGCAGGATTGAACCATTGGGATGGGAAATCAATAAATCAGAATTTTATTTGAGATTTCAAAATGTGTGAGACGAAAAGGTGAAAATCTTGCTGAAATAATGACAGAAATACTGGCAGAAGCGTTAGAGATAACCAAAGAGAAGATGATGGATGGGATGGATGAAGTGTTCCATGTCTATACAAGAGATGCAATGAGAAACAAGTTACCAAGAGAAGTACATGTTAGATTTACTAAGAAGATAATCAAAATACAGATACTACAAGTGGCAAGAGAGAAAACAAAAGCAAAGAAATTGTGGTGCTGAAACACAGTAAGAGAGATGAGAAGAGAATATACATTTTTGACTAAAGAGTTACTTAAAAGAGGAATAAACTATAGATGGTTGATGCCAGAAGGCCTCTTGTTCACTTGGCAGGAACAAAGACACAGAATCGACACAGTTGGAAAAGCGGAGTTATTCTACTTAGAATATTTTAGAGGAAAGGAGGAAGAAGAAAGAAAAGAAGAGTCACTAATTAAATTTCAAGAGGAGTGTATAGCAGTAATTAAAAAAGAAAAAGAAAAAGGTGCAGTAGGTGGTGTACCCAGAGAGCAACGAGAACTAAGATCCACTAGAGCAATAAAACCCTCTTATAAAGCTTAACATGGATGAAAGGAAATTGATCACGATTAACATAAATGGACTCAATTTGGCTGCTAAAAGAAGAAAAGTATTTCATAAATTAGAGAAATTAAAATTTGATATAATTTGTTTACAAGAAGTACATATTAAAAAACAACTTGAATATATATTGAAACAAAAAAAATTAGGGAAATTATTCACGTCACTGACACAATTGAAAAAAAGAGGCGTGGTCTAATATATATTAGAGATACAATTGTGGCAGAATTAATTTATACCGATGAAGACAGAAGGATTTTGATGGTGCAAAAAATATTGGACTAAAATCCACACATGGTTGGAAAAAATGATAAAACAACATATAGACTTTAAACCAGAGATCTTTTTATTGGGAATTGTACCAGAAATATACAATAAAGAGTTGAAATATTTGATTGTAGAATTGTATTTGCTAAGAATTGGAAAAATGATAAAATACCTATGCAGGAGGACTGTGCTGAAATTAGTAAATTGACATTTGAAATTAGAGAACAAGAAGGTAAACAATTTTATATGATATGGAATTTGTTTTATCAATGGTTGGATAAAAAGAATTGGCAATGTAATAGAGTAGATAATTTTGTAATAGAAGTTTAATAGATTGATATAAAATATAATATAGACATATATAACCATTGGATGAAAGTATAATATAAATTTTAACATAAAATTTGGAATATCTCATATAAAATGATGGAATAATTAGTCTAGTCATAGATGATTAAAAACTGATAAATATATAAGCATATGTTAACTTGACAATGTGAAAGTTTATATAAATTGTGAGTGATGACGACAAAAAGGATAGCACAAAAGATTTGCAACCAACTGACACACTATATGTATATAAAATGGAAGATGGTTTTATGTTTTTATGTTTTGTTTGTATGTTTGCCTTAAAAATAAAAACTTTAAAAAAACATGCAGTTTACATTCAGCAGTTCTGCTCTACTGTTTATATTTGAGCTTAGACCCCTGATAAATGAGGTGGTATTTCAAAAGGCATCTTTTCACTGGACATTCTTTCAAATATTTCAAGACTGTAATACATATTTTGGAATATGCTACTCCAAATTTACTGAATATCTGTTGACAAGAGCTAGAAAACTCAAGGTCTAGTTGAATCCTAGTGTAATTGCAAAATGAGACATCCAAAAGCCAGATTTTTAGACCGGATTTGGCATTTTTGTCTACCTATCAAGCCCTTCCTAAGGACTTGGGATAAGCAGATGTTGTTGTTTAATAATCTTAAAGGCAATGTTGCAGGATGTAAGCTGTTCCAAATAAAGCTGCTTTTTGCAATTGACTGATGGTGATTTTGTCAGTGCAGATGGTGATCAAGTAGTGATCCAGATGTTTTGATATTATTATCCTCTCATGGATATATTCAATCCCATAAACTAAGCTATTGTGCTATTAAGAACAGTCAGAGCAGAGTACAGTACCTTTTCCTATATTTTTTTAAAGTATCGCAAGCATTTCTTAGTGATAAAACATATGGTTCTATGTAAATGTATTCATCTGCTTTGGATTTTATAAATGTTTGCATATCTTTGCCACTTTGCCATCAGAGGCTCAGGTGAGTTCTACTTATATACAAAGTCTGCCTAAAGTTTTGGTACTTCTTGTATTTATTTCAAAAAGAAAGTAACCAATGTGAAAAATTAATCCCCCTAGTTAAATTCAGTAATTACAGGTAGCTGTTACCAGCATTAGCTGTAATAACTGAAACAAAATATTTGTGAAATTAGCGATAAATCTTTTATACTACCACAATTTTGGTTCGTTCTTCCATGTCAAACTGCTTTAATTCAGTAACATTTGAGGATTTTCTAGCATAAACTGCTAATGTCAGATTTAGCTCTGGACTTTGACCTGGCTAGGTTCTGAATGGATGAGCGTACCTTTGTAGACTTCCTTGCATTTTTGAAATCATTTTGGCTATATACATACAATATCCTTCCTATAAACCATGCACTTTCATTAATGTAGCTAGCTATGGTTTAAGTTATTACATATCAATTTAATATTAAGAACCATTTTTTCTGGAGTTCAGGATGGCACACATAAGGGCTATTAATTTCAGAATCATTGCAGAAATTAAAATTACAAACAACAATTACAGAAGTATTTCTGAAGTGTTAGAAATAGATATATATTTTCCACATTTTAGCACATGAATAAATTAATCCTGACCATCAAATTATATTAATCTTAATATTTTCTGAACTTTGACATTTCGGATAATCACAGATAAAACCTGGAATTGTCAATGCTCACATGTGAATATTAATTTTTACTGAATTTTAAAGCATCGTCATTTTTTTTATTTAATAACCATCATATCTAGCTAAATTGGCCAAATGTTAGGTATAATGGGAGTTCTGTCCCAGAACATCTGGATGGCAATCTGTTATCTTACCCTTATTTTTTAAATGAATGCATGCTACCCATTTCATTTCTGAAGGAATGTACCTTGTTTTTTAGATTGTACTATCTATTCTGGAATTTGTTTCATTTTAGGAGTCTAATTTAGTCATGCTATTGGGCAGAATCTACAGGAAACTGAAAAGCGGGAAGATGAAAGGGGCAAATTGGCAAAAACCTGGTAGCATGGAATCATACATTCAAATCTTCTGAAGGAATTAGGTGCAGGTAGTCCTTGTTTAGCAAATGCCTCCTAAAGACACATTTCACAGTTATTAATAATAAGTGATTAAAAAAATAATTTTGTGACCAAAGCCCACATTTATGATCTTCACAGACCTGTTGAACAAGGAGAAGCTGGAGTAAGACTGTAAGCAGAATTGTAGTTTTACTTAACAATTGATTTGCTTAACAAACAAGTTTCCAGTCCCAATTGTGGTTGCTAAATGAGGGTCTCCCCACTTGTGCGCACCCTCCCGACCCTGCCACAGCCATCCAGGGGGTCGCAAGAGGAAAAGAAGGGAAGCCTCCGCTGCTGCTTGTGCTCGTTACTCAGCCAGCCCGGGTTTCCAAAAAGAAGAAAAGGAGTAGCAAAGAGCCCCAAGGAGAGATTGCCGGCTTGGCCAGCCTTGGTTTTCCAAGAGAGAGAGAAGACACACACACACACACACACACACACACACAGACACACACACAGACATAGAGATACACACACATACAGAGAGAGAAAGATACAGAGACATTGAGACACACACAGAGAGGCGGGGAGAGAGGGGAAGATAGGGAGAGGGGGAGAGAGACACACACAGAGAGAGGGAGACACACACAGAGAGATACAGAGAGAAGGGGAGAGAGAGAAAGGAGAGAGGGAGAGACAGAGAGATGCAGAGAGAGGGGAGAG
Organism: Naja naja; assembly: GCA_009733165.1. Lineage (NCBI taxonomy): Eukaryota > Metazoa > Chordata > Lepidosauria > Squamata > Elapidae > Naja > Naja naja. The sequence continues at coordinate 308,328,962 of CM019148.1, forward strand.
AGAGGGAAAGTGGGAGAGAGATACAGAGAAAAAGAGAGATACAGAGAAAGGGTGGATGATAGAGAGGGAGAAAGGGAGAGAAAGACATAGAAAGGGGGAGAGACACATAAAAAGATACAGGGGGGAGAGAGGGAGGGAGAGGGGGAGAGAGAGATGGAGAAGATAGGGAGAAAGAGAGAGAGATATAGAGAGAGAGGGAGGGAGAGAGAAGGGTTTTGTGGTTTCTGGTTCTCTGCCCTAATGACTGGCTGGATAGTCATAACTAGGGGGTCATGTGACTGGGTGGGAGTGAGTGATGTCGAGTTGGCCACGCCCACCCAGGTTTTGTTTTGTTTTTTTCTGTGGGTAATGGGTCCAAATGGCTCTTTGAGTGTTTAAGGTTGCAGACCCCTGAACTAGAGAAATGTATATGCTGCAGGACTAAATGAATGTACTATGTATTCCCTAATGGTAATAGTGACTTAGAAGTTAGATACTTTTGGAGCTCTTCTTGTAAGTACTTTGCACAACTCTGAAAATGAGTTTAGCTGAAAACACTAAGAAATCATACAAGTCAAATGGGTGGTTATCATCTAATTATTTCAGGGTTTACAATAGCTTTATTATATTCACAAGGGAACCAAGATATTTCCATGGCTATGAACTTGCTGACCTGTAATTCTCACTTCATGCAATCTTATCAAACCCTGATTGCTCACTGTGCAGGTTTGAAACACTAAGCAACATGCCTTTGGAATTTACATCATTAATTAAAAGGAGGAATGTTTTATTATTTCTCTCTAAAATGCTAGCTCTTGGAAACAACAAAATATATAACTGATACAGAAATGAAGATTAAAAATTTGGAAAAGAATGGTACCTATTTTTACACAGACTGCTGAGAAGAGGATTCAAGTTTATCAACTAAAAACAATTTGGAATTGTTTGTTGGCTTATAGAGTATGCATTAGCATAATTACAGTCACCTTAATGGTGAGAGGGCAGCATATAAATAAGCAAATAAGTAAACAAATAAATACTAAATAATTAGCATTTATTTATAGACATATTTTTCTTAATTGCAGTGAGATTAGATAATTGTTATATCGTCTTGCAATTTCCTTCTTTAAGGAAGAAAGTATCTCTAGTTTTTTAGTAACTCCTTGGACTTGATTCTGGGCTGGGAATAAAAGCAGAACAAAAAGGATTATACTTGGTTAGTATTTAGGTGGAAGATTACCAGAGTGCAGTCTAGATTGGGAAGTGGGTAAAATATCTGAAAGAAGGACATGGAGAACTATTTCTGAAATCCAGCCAAGAAAAGTGCATGATGTGTCCAAGCTGTCATTAAAAATCAAGCCAACATCACATTAATTTTTACTTTCTTATTCTAGAAATACTTTAACAGACACATACAGAATAATGATATTCATATTAAATGGCAATTATCATTGTGCATAGGACCATTGCATAAAATCTTGCCTAAAGAACTTATGATAATTCTGTGATTTAAACTACAAGAAATAACAAACTGGTAATTTATAGGTACTAGGCCACTGAAAAATGATGCAGTAGAAATATTAACTTTTCATAATGTTAATGAGAAGAATTATAATTAGGCAGCCACACTTTGTCTTAAACACATTTCTGTATTAAGCATATCTTTCTTCTTAGTACTTCTGTTTAGAAGTTGACAGACTTTGCCAATGTCTCCTAAATTATGCCATAATTCAATGTACATTATGGATTTTATACAAGTTAAAAGTCCTGCATAAATTTTATCTTTAAAATTAATGTGCGGCAATTGATTTATCTGCATAACCAAAGAAGGTAATACTGATGAGTTCAGAATCCACAGTGAAAAAAGGAGGATAATCTATACTAACAAGCAATAATTGCAAGCAAATACAAGTTTGAAAATCTCACATTCAAAAATTGACTCCATTACACCTTTAAATTCTCGTGATGTTATTTTTTACAGTAGAAAAGACAAAGATTTTACTCAAAGCACTAATGTAAGGATTTCATATACATTAGGGAGTGGCTCTCCTAATATTTACAGCTGATGTGCTATCACCTGCTTCAGGATCCCTTCTCATTATCCCTTAGCTGAGAGAGCCATTATGGGGAATTCAAGAGGTGGTTCTTTTTTTTTTAAATTACATTTATATGCCGCCCTTCTCCGGAGACTCAGGGCGGCTTACAATTTTTGGGATACAACCCAGTGTGCTCAGCAATAGCCTTCATTCCATTGTATATGCCTGCTTATTACTAAGCGGCATTTTTACAAAGTCAGCTTATTGCCCCCAACAATCTTGGGTCCTTGGGTTCTTCTTTGCTGTGATCTCTTGATTCTGGAAGGTTCTTCCTGTGGAGGTTAGGCTTGGGTCAATGCAACCTATCAATGCAACCTGCAACCTATTTTTTGGACCCAGATGAAAATGACGTCTTAATGAAAAGAAAGAATAGGGTAACATGATATCAGTGTTCTAATATCTAAGGGAGTATCTCCCGGACTGAGGGAGAACGGAAGAGGGTTTTGAACATATTTCAAATCATCCTAACCAGCATTAAGACCTCGACTTCGTCAATCATTTGTTTAATTGTATTGAATCTATTTTAATTGTAAGCCGCCCAGCGTCCCTCAGGAGACAGGGTGGCATATAGATCGAATAAATAAATAAATGAATAAATGAATAAATAAATAAATAAATAAATAAATAAATTAAATTAAATTAAATTAAATTAAATTAAATAAAATTAAATTAAATAAAATAAAATAAAATAAAATAAGGGGCTGCCACAAAGAAGAGGGAGTCAACCTATTATTCAATGCACCTGAGGGTAAGACAAAAAGCAATGGATGAAATTAATCAAGGAGAGAACCAACCTAGAAATAAGGAAAAATTTCCTAACAGTTAGGACAATTAATCAGTGAAATGACTTGCCTTTCAGGATTGTGGGTGCTTTGACACTAGAAGTTTTTGAAAGAGAGTGGAGAACCATTTGTCTGGAATGGTATAGGGTTTCCTGCTTGAGCAGGTTTGGTCTAAAAGACCTCCAAGATCCCTTCCAACTCTGTTATTCTGTTATAAAATTTGCTGTTTCATTCTTATTTTTGGAATTTAGTACCTAAAGCCTAACCATACCTTTCTCTGACCATGATTTTAATTATTTTTATAAATGAAGTAACTCTTCATTTTAATTCATGATTTTGTTTTTGTCTGGTTTGTATGGATATGGTTTTCTACAGACACTGAATAATGGGCACATTATAAATATTATAAATGATTTTCAACATTTTTATAAATCATTTAGATGAAGAAGCAGAAGGGATACTCATCAAATTTGAGGATGGCACAAAGATTGGGGGATTGCTAACACTTCAGAAAAGTTCAAGATTTTAAAAGAACTGGATAGACTTAACTTTAGGCACTTTCCATCAAAATACTGTCCACTGAGGAACAAAGCAATATTGTCCTCTAGGTAGGAAAAAAGCAGATGCATGGGTTACAAAACAAGTGATTCCTGGCTCAGGAGTAGTATTTTGGAGGAGAATCCGAAACTATAAACTATAAATTATAAATTTAAACTATAAATTAATCATGAAAATTGTTTTGGTAGCTACAGCTACCAAAACAGTCAATGCAACCTTGGACTGCATCAATTGAGATACGAATGACAAGATCATGGGAAGTGTTCATTCCACTCCACTGTATGCTGCACTGGGAAGATCACACTTGGAATACCATGTGAAGTGCCACAGAGAAGAATGTATAGCTTTATTCTCCAAGGTGCTTTGAGAGCAGCAAAAAAATGGAGTAAAAGAAATTTTTTAAAGAGATTGATCTACATCTGAAATAAGGAGGAAAATTCCCATTTTGACAGCTATTAATTAGTAGAACAGTCTGCTTTATCACCAGAGTTTTCAAGCAAAGTTTAAATAGTTATTTGTCTAGGATGGTCTGAGGGTTCCTACTCTGGGCAGAGGCTTAGACTAGAAAGATGCTAAAGTCCTTTCAAGCCCTATGATTCTATGAAACAAACAGGCACACTTTTTGAACTCTTTCATGTCTGTAAGTGCCTGTGTCCATACACTAGGTAACAAAATAAACAGATCTTAATCAAAAATAATCTCATAACTCGAACTGAATCTCTTCTGGAGATTGCAATTTCATACCTGCCTAGCTGTGAATAAACTCTATTCAACTCATTTATTTCTGAACAGACATGTATACTGTTACATTATAAATCTAGTTTAATATTACAAACTGTATATCAAGACCAGGAACATTAAATTCTAACTAAAATATATGGATTTAATGCTATTGATCACACAGTTTCTTAATGTTCATTAGGCTTTTATGCTTCTGATTCACTATGGACATAATTTCTAATTTATGCCTGCCTAGTGCATTTTATTTATATATTTAGCTTTATTTAATTATTAAAGTAACTTGGTTGCTTTTAGTTATTTTTCTTTCAACAAAAGTAATGGATTAAGTACTTTTAACATTACTTACAAGCAGCAATGTATATAACATATTATATAATGAAAATACATCATGATTTTGTATTATTCCTATGTTTATTATAAATACACACACACACGTATACATTTAACACACAATTCTAAGAGAAAACTGCTACTCAATGCTTACAATACAATAGTTCTCTTAATCTAGCAATAAACAAATGCATGAAGATTACATTGAAGTTCATGTGCTAAAACAATTTAAACAAAAATAATATAGCACTCCTTTGTGGGAAAATGTGATATAAAATTTATACATACGTACATACCCACACACACACATATAGAGAGAGAGAAAGAACATATATATGTATGTATGCATGTATGTATGTATATGTGTGTGTGTGTGTGTGTGTGTGTATGTATGTATATATATATAAGCTTTTTAATTATAAGCAAACTAATAAAATATACATCTCAGATATCAAGGTACAATCTTACATGCCAAAAACATTATTCATTTTTATTCAATCTATACAGTAACATTTCCATTGAATATCCAATCCAGATAGCCTTACAATGTAATTATGTTGTGGAGATGTCTATGTCAATAGAAATACTAATAACCTATAACTAATTTCAATTACATTTTATTAACTGCAGGTGCACATAATCAGGAACAGTTTTATGAACTGATATAGTAAAGGTTTACGGCTATTTTAAAAGGCTTTATGATAACTCTGTTTATGAAGCAAGTAGTAACATTTCTTAATTTATATGCCATTTTTTTAAATGGCTAAGATTCTAGACTTTTTCTCATAAGTGCAGTCAACATGATTGATATTTAAGCAACACTAGCATCATCTAACATATTAAAACTAGTGAGTAAATTCTCAAAAACACTTTAGAATATGAAATTAAAAAGTCTGCAAGAAATTAAAACTAAAATCCTCAATAAAGCAGATGGGACTAAGATCACTTGTGTGTACTAAATGAAAAATGTACAATGCCCAGAATAATTGGATTGTCACCTGACAGACCTTCTCAGGGGCTAGTTGCCATTTATTTTTAGAAAATTCAAGGATGGAATTACATCTCTAACTAATCAGAAAGCAGGACTGTTAGCATATATCTCCTTAAAAGTGAACATCATAACCTGGATCACATATGAATATGTGTCATCCAATGGTCTAAATACCTCATACCTTTGATAGTAAGCTTCAGTTGCCTCTGGAGTATGATGTTTTGCATGTGTTCTTTTGATTAATTTCTGAAACATTAAAAAAAAAGGTTTGTAATAACCAGGTAAGTAATCCAACCAGTAACAAATCCCTGGAAACTTCCCCCCACCCTTATTTCCCCCATGAAATCCTAGATGTAATTTCAGAAATTATTTTTTATTTATATATTAAATGAAACATCTTTTGACTGTAGTACGATACAGCATATATGTAAAAGGCAGTAAGGTCATAGTAATTGAATCTAAATAAGTTTGCTTAGGGTTACAAAGGGCAAAGGAAAAACTTGTTCTCTCTTTCAACCTTTATATTAATTTCCCTTCAAATCAATTCCATCCAAGTCCTGTGCACTCTGGTTTACAATTCAATTGGCATTTTTAACCAGGAAGAACATTGTTTAAAAACAACTTATTTGAAAACTACAGAAAGTAATTCCATTGAGACTTGCCACTTGACTGACACCTGTCATCTCATGATAAATGACTCCATTTTCTGCCTCTCTTGCCTTCTGCCACTCCGGCAATGGTCATTTATCATCATCTCTGTCAGCCATGGAAAGCAGCACTGACAGTGCAAGTCAGCAAACATTTAGCACATGGAACCACGCAACACAGGGAAATTATTATTGTCAGAATAATAATGGTTTAGCATAATTTATTACAGGTCCACCAAATAAGCAAAGGCTAGATGTTATTAGACAGATGGATGGGTAGGCTTGGCAGCCATCCACTGAGACTCAGGCGGTGCTTGATGGGGAAAGGGGAACATCCTCCAAACCAATCAGAAAGCTGGCAGTTCAATTACAAAGAAATAAAGGGACATTCATCATTCAATTAGGCACCTGTCAACCCTCACAAAGGAGAAAACTTCTAACCTGGTACTCCTGGGAGAAGATGCTCAGCAGAGTGGACTGCGATTGACTGGAACAAATAAAAGAAGGACAAAGTTAATTACTGGAGTGCACAGCAGAGAAACAAAAGAGAAAGGAGCTTCAAAGGTAGGCCTGCTGCCCTGTAATCTAACAGAACACGAAAACAAGTGTGGAAAAGTTGTTCCAGATGAAAACCTCAGACAAAGGCTTCCTACTGCTAGGTCAAGGAGAGAGTAAGAAAAAAAGAGTTTGTAGGGAAGGGGAAGAGAAGTTGTATGTTGCTTTGGTCATTCTTTTCCAGCTCCATAACACACACTATTGGTAGCATGTACTGAAGTTAGAAAAGAAAACTAGATTGTTTTCATTAATAGCTGATGCAGCTAAATTCCATTAGCTGTTGGGAACAGAGTGATTGTTCACTGGCAACATATTGAAATTCATTTTGTTAGCAGCAAGGAAACCTCTTCAGTAGCTGTCTCATATTCAGGGGTGAAACCCAGCTCTCTGTCAGAAGCAGGATATGGGAGTATGGTAACATTCCTACTAAAAGTGATGTGCTTTGAAAATAGAAACTTTCACAGCAGGAAACAGATTCCCTGGAGTTGGTAATTTCCAAAGGCTGCCATAAACTTTATTCTTTTGAAACTCAGTGTCAAATACCTGGTAATAAAGCAAACTGAAATAACATCACTACCACCACTACCACCCCGGAACATTTCTCTCCCCGAAACATTTAGAAACAGGACAAGATTTTTCCATCCCCAAAAACGGGTCGTACTCTAGGGATATATGCACCTCATCACATCTTGAAGAAAATTTGATGCGACTGAAACAAAAGACCATCTCTATGCATCAACTTTTTATTAAAGAACGTACAATCTATAATTAACATTTATTTTCATCAAATGTTGAATAAGCAATACAAATATCCAAAAACTACACAAAAAGATAATCACATAGCACATAACAACATACTCAACTAATCCAAAGGTTTATGTTTAAAAATATTGATCAGAGGAGACATTATCTTAAATACATTGATCATTTCACTAACATTCTTAGTATCTTTATTTTCATAGTAACAAAAGCAGAATATATTCCAAAATCTTGAGAAATTTGAACTGGAAATTAACCAATTATTTTAGGAACTAATAATGCAATTTTGCCCGGTTGTTCTATTTTGCTGTATATTGCTGATTGGGTGGTCTACAAATATTGTAAAGCATATAAATATATATCAAGTAGTATCAGTAGCTGATGGCAGTATCCTGATTGTATTGGTATGCGGGAAAGATCACAAAGATGGTACACATTCCAAAGCAATGAACTAGTTTGTATCTCTAGTCTGTTTTCAAAAAATGTTTCTGTCAGAATTGTAGGAGTTGATAGGAAAATGTATAAAATGCATCCTACAAAACTTGTTTGGTTATATTGTGGACCAGATCATCCTATTAAAGCTGTGCTTAGAGATTTCTCCAGAGGCTGTAGCAGATTGAGTCTTTCAGAAGCTCAGCATAATCTATGTGAAGTAATTCCAAAACAGTGTCTTTTAAGATCACTCTCTAATTCTAAGCAAATGACATAAAAATAAGAACTCATAGAAATGAATGGTTGATGCAATCACAAGGGAAAAATTACAAACTCCAAAGCATTTGGTGCTAATTATAAAGTAAGTTCAATTCATTATCCTTCAGCTAATTATATATATTTCAGTTGTCTTATAACTGTCCGTTAGTTTCTGAATTCAAGTTCTTTCCACCTCTATACTTCTTATTGAAATTACAGATTAAAAATCTGCTAATCCAGTCTTTAAATAGAACATCAGAATATTCCTTGATATCCCATCAGGCACTGTATTAGGAATCATCAGGAATTGCCTCATTGTTATAATGTAAGATTCCTCACCTTGCAAACGTGGGACTCTAACCCAGATCTACTGTGTTCAGCATTGGCCTGAAAGATATGTTTATGAAAAAACATCACTGGATGTTGCCAAGCCTAAACTGGAAGAAGCTTATTTCAACATTGGAAGCACAACCTTGATATTATATTTAATATAATTGTTTAAACTCCTTTACTATTTTTAAAAGAGATCAGCAAAATTCTCCACAAACACAATGTCAGGACAGCCTTTGGCACTGACCAAAAAATAGCCAACATCTTAAGAAATCCCAAAGACAAGATCCAGCTAGAAAACCAAGGAGTTTATGAAATACCATGCAAAATTTGCCCAGCCACATACGTTGGACAAACCAACAGGAGAATAAATGCTCGTATCGCAGAACACAAGAACGCAGTCAGAAAAGAAGAAAAAACTTCCTCCCTTTTCCAGCACCTTAAAGCCACAGGACATGAAATTGATTTTGAGGGATCCAAACTTCTCTCCAACACTGAATACTTCAACAAGGGAATAATTAGGGAAGCCATCGAAATAGAGAAACACCCCCATAACATGAATAAACGGGATGATACTTCCCGCCTACCAGACATCTGGAAACTAGCCCTAATCAACAGAGTCCCAGCCACGAAAACCAACACCAGACCCAAAATAACACATGATGCCACCACCAATCTCCTCAACAGACTCAAACCCAAGCCCACCCCACAGACAAAAGGCAACCACTATCCAGAAACCAGACCATAGCTGCAACTCCAGCTGCTACACCCCCTCCGACACCCAAACTAAGCAAACTGACACACGCTATAAACATATAGCCAGACCTCAAACTCGAGCCAAACCAAGGCCGAATGTCACATCACAGCCTTCCACCCAGGATACTACATCATGGAACTCAGGAGATTACAACACAAAACCTCAGGAGGTTGCAACACAGACAATGACCCAGGAGATAACAGCACAAGACCCAGGATGTCACAACAATAAAACTCAGAAGGTCATCACACAGCCCACTACCCAGGTAGCTACAACACAAAAGGCTGAAGGACACACAGCCACTACCTCAGCCACACAGGCTCTTACGAAAAAGCCAACCAATCAGCAAACATCAACTCCATCAACCAATCAAGAAGCAACAACACAGCCAACAACACAGCCAACCAATCAGCAAACACCAATTCCACCAACCAATCAAGAAGCGACAACACAGCCAACAACACAGCCAACCAACCCGCTTACAGCAGAGCCAGCACACCACACCCACCTCCAGTATTTATAGAGAGAAGACAGCTCAGATCACGCTTTGCTGGCACAAGCACAAAGCCAAAGACACCAGCCTGAAGATGGCGAGTGGGATCTCGTCGAAACGTCGCCAAGGTATTCTCAATCTTACACGGGGCAAGACCCGAATACACCAAGACCTACATATATATATGTAGCATATATATATATATATATATATATATATATGTGTGTGTGTGTGTGTGTGTGTGTGTGTGTGTGCTACTTTTTTGATAGAAAAATTGGAAAAGAAAATAAAGTAATAAACAGCCACCTAATTTCTGAAGAAGAAAATGTTATTTAAAAAAAATCTTACTGTGAAATAACAAAAGTTCCAATATTTAGGACTTTACCTGACTGGCTGGCAGCCTGCTTTCTTATATGTAATTATATATATTTTACAGTAAAATAAGACTAGATTATATAACATAGATCAGTCCACTTTATTATACAGCTTTTAGATCTATTAAAATACTACATCACTAGGAAATCAACCACAGAATTCTATTCATTTAAAATGTCTCCTATAGCTCATAGCTCTTTATCTCTATAGGCATGCACACATACAAGACAAAAAGACATACACATGTGCATACACAAGCATACCCTTCTAACTACAAACAGAGGCACAACTGAAATTTTGACCTGGAAAAAATAATATGTCCAAGTATAAAAAAAAAAGTAAAGTTGGTGGAAAACTTCAAAGCTATAACTCATCTTGTAAGTTTCAGTTGGATAGAATTGTTCTACCCCAAGATACAGGTAAGACCTATTTATAGGTCATGACAATCACACTAAATGTTCCCAATATGGGCCGAGAAATTTTACCGCTTGAGGCAGATAGGCTCTACATTTCTGAGTCAAGCTGCATAGCACCCATGGCAACTGAAATTATTTCAACATTGGAGAGGAAAGCAATCTCATTACATCCTCTCGTATTGCCCTTTGCAATTCCAATAGTATGTTTTCACTGATGGAACTGCAGAGATGGAAACAAATAATTCCCTCTTTTTCTCTAAACTAAGTATGCACACTTAAAGAGCTACATCCAACAGACTAAGCTACGAAACTCTATTATGATTAATAACATTAAGGTCAATGAATTTATTCACTATAAGAGACGAACACCAATTAGCTTGTTACTTTCTACTTTATGATCAAAAACACTAGAAAAATGGGAGCAGCAATTTCATGCTTGTTTTATGTGGTGCAAGCGTAGTTTTATAGAAAACCTGTGAGTGTAGGAAAGATATTGCTTGAGAAGAACAATCATTCACACAACCTTGGTCTAACAATTGCTATACAATTATCATTCCACACAAAGTTTGTCTAACAACTGCTATACAATTTTAAATAATTGTGCAATACACAGAAATGGCAATATTTAAAATTCATGGTAATATAAGTCTTTTTAACTTTTCTCAATGAGATAGTTGCACTTTAATAATAACTAACCTGATTGGGCAATACTTTCAAACAACAGACAGAGGAAAATTGCTAACAGAAGTAAATTGAGGCTATTTACATCAATTTTACTTTAAAATAATTTAGCAAGATATTGAAAAACCGAGTGATTAATTCATCCAGCAAAATTTTCATTATTCTTTTCCTTTCTTATAAATTAATATATTTTTTAAAAAAAATTCAACATCTTAAAGCCAAAAGAAAAAAAATCAAATGCTACCTAAAGACTAAAAATAGTTAAGTAGAGTAAGCAAGTAGAAGATATAAGCAAGTTAGTTATATAGGTAGTCCTCCCTTAATGACTGATTGCTTATCCCAAAGGTGCTTTTGTCCAATTGTCTTTTGAAAAAAGCACCTTTGGGTCAACCGTGGCCTGGATGACTGAGAATCTCTATAGACGATAGGTTGTTTACTGGCCAAAGTTATGATGTACTCAAAAAAAGTCATGGTCATGTGATTAATTGATTTCAGAAGATTGGCAACTACCTCACATTTATGACTGGTTGCAGTGTCCCACAATCACGTCACAGTGATTTGTGGTTTTTTTTCTCATTTCTGGCAAAAATTGCTCATTCCATAGAATGGATTTGCTTAATGATGATATTGTTCACTTAGCCATGTGATTCACTTAATTACTATGAACTCGTTTTATTACCATTGTAAAAACAGTTATAAAATTAAATCAGGGTACATGGAATCACTTAACAACCCCAATGATTCCAAACCCAATTGTGGTCCTTAGTGAGGACTACTTATGTACTCTTTCATTTTATGTGAAACAATTGAAACTAACATCCAGCCCTCAGAGCAATTCAACTAAAATATAAAGGAGTTAACTTCAACTGCCCTGTGCGAGCACACAGGCAAGGACTCCTTGGGGTCCCGTCGGCAAGTCAATGTCGGCTGGTGGTCCCCCGGCAATGAGCCTATTCTGTCACGGCCCCTGACCTTTGGAACCAACTGCCTCTGGGGCTCCGCCTGGCCCCGGACCTTTGCACCTTCCGCCACGATCTGAAGACCTGGCTGTTCAACCAATCCGGGCTGTGACCCCTCCCTGGAGGGGGGGGATGGTTCTTAAATTATTTTAAATTTTAACTTTGTTTAACTATTATTGGGCTTGTGATTGGTTTAATTCTCTTTTAATTATTTATGGTTGTTACTGTTTTAGTTGTGAGCTGCCCTGAGTCTTCAGAGATGGGGCAGCATACAAGGCCAAATAATAAATAAATAAATAAATAAATAAACAAACAAACTTCATACTTCCATATTATGATAGGCTGAATATAAGCAGGAGAAAACATGGATGTCATGGATGTCATGGATATAGGACCACAAAAAGCTAAATTAAAAGTGGACACTATTGTTTCCCAATGGATGTCATATGATGCCACTACTTCTACTGTGTGGCAGTAAAAATCAATTGCCATACATGAATGTAGATATTGACAACATAATTACATTTTCTGCTGTATTATTATTATTGCAGTCTACTAACAGAATAATGGGAGTTGGTGATCTTCTAGTCCAAACCCCTGCTTAAACAAGAAACCCTATATCATTTCAGACAAATGGTTGTCCAATCTCTTATTAAAAATCTCCAGTGTTGGAGTACCCACAACTTCTGGAGATAACTTGTTCCACTGATCAATTGTTCAAACTGTCAGGAAATTTCTTCTTAATTCTAGGTTGGTTCTCTCCTTGATTACTCTCTAGCCATTGCTTCTTGTCTTGCCTTGGAGAATAAATTGTTCCTCTTCCTGGTGGCAGCCCCTCAAATATTAGAACACTATCATATCACCCCTTAGTTCTTTTCAAGAAATTAGACATACCCATGGTGTTGAATTAAGTTAGTATTATTTCTGGGATTATAGGAGTATATTGCTACTGAATTAAAATACTGCTTATAGGCTTTTTATTATCTACTAAGAGCCCTGTTGGCGCAGTGGTTAGAATGCAGTACTGCAGGCTACTTCTGCTGATCACTGGCTGCCAGCTGTTTGGCAGTTCCGGTCTCACTGGCTCAAGGTTGACTCAGCCTTCCATCCTTCCGAGGTCAATAAAATGAGGATCCAGATGTTGTGGGCAATATGCTGACTCTGTAAACTGCTTAGAGAGGGCTGTAAAGCACTGTGAAGTGATATATAAGTCTAAGTGCTATTGCTATTGGTAATTCTTACCTTTTTTAATGAAAAGTCTTAGTTATTTTGGATAGTGAAAATTGTCTTTTTCAATGTCTTCCTAACACAACTAGCTACATAAATCTGGAAGGCTCTAGGTAAAATCACAGGTACCAAAAATAGTAGGCACTATATAGCAGTAAAAATAGCACTAATACATTGGGGGGGTGGTTTATTATCTAGAAATGCCTTTATTGCGGTACAAAAATATTGATTCAGTGTTCTCCTTAATCTGAATGGGAAACACTGACATTTTCTTACAAAGAAAGAAATGTGGTACAAAACTGCAAAACATACTCAATATGAGGGCATTTCACTTCACATAGATTTTGTGTTCTGGTGCAATGCAGTTCCTCAAGAAAGAACAGTAGAACGTGTATACTAGTAAAACAAAAGTCATCATTTTTATCCTTGCTGCCATTGGTTGGAATCTTCTATGGGATTGTTAATGGGGAGATGTTTTAGCACATATAGTTGTCTTCTTGCTCAGTAAACTCATTATTATTTTTAAATTCATGGTATATGGAAGTTACAATTCATGGGTTATAATGTAAGTCTTACTATATGCCAGGGGTCTTCAAATTTGACAGCTTTAAGACTTGTGGACTTCAACTCCCAGAATTCCTCCTTCAGTCATGTTAGCTCAGGAATTCTGGGAATTGAAGTCCACAAGTCTTAAACTTGCCAAGTTTGAAGACCCTTGATCTATGCTGTTCTATGCTTTCAGCTTCATGTGCATTAAAAACAGGTCACAAGTTAATTGTATTGTTATAGTGACATAAATTCACTGCCATTGACTCTTTGCTTGGCTCAATGCTGTTAGTTTTTTTAAGCTGGCTATAAAAAGTATGCTTAACTTTGGTTCTCATAATTTACTATGGGAACTTAAACAACAAATGGAGGCGTCATCCTCTTGGACAACTTTTCTCTAAACTGAAAAAAGCTGTCACTTATCTAATATTATGGTCTGAAGTTGAAAATAAGGAAACAAGGGTGAGGGTGTTTTTTTTCATTTCCCTATTCTTCTCTGTGGTATAAGATTTGAAACATTTCAGATTTTGTTCCATCAGAACATGACTGATTCAAATGTTTTGAATGTCCACAGCAGCTTAAACAAAGGCATATGGAGAAAGTAATAAATTGTGGATTTTACATCACAGCACATTTGTCTGCATTTTTCTTCATTGAGGTTATTTACAGATGCCCCTGAGAATTATTCCAAGGTTGGAGCACAACTTTTTCTCATTCTATGCATACTCTAAAATGTAGAGTAATAAAATGTTATTGTTATCTGATTAAAGACAAATAGATTAACAAACCTAAGTAATGTGCAGTTTTTTTTCTAATAAAGCATTTTATAGAAAGTATAATTAATGGTAAGTTTATAATTAATTGTAAGTCATTCTGAAAGCCTTTTTGACTAAACAGCAAAATAAAGTATTTTACCTACCAGCTAAATAAGACAACATGTAGTTAGTTCCCTGACAGTAATTTTTTTTTGTGATAAAGTTTCCCAATTTCTCACATTCCCAATTTCTCATCAAGACATGATGATCTTTTAGTTTACATAAATACGATTGCTGCATACGTAATGAATTTTGAACTTGTATATCACCACATCATGGTATCGTAAGCAACTTTCTACAATTTTGGTAAACATAACTTATCTCACTAAATAACAATGAATAAGTCTATAATCTTACCTGGATAAAGAAGCAAAGGCAGAAGTTCTCTCTAGCCATCTAATCACCATATCAATGACACATGCCACAACAGAGAAGCACTAGTTTATTTGATTGATCATGCTAGATAAACTCCAAATAACAGAGAAATTAACAAATGCTTGACATTTGCTCAACATCTATTATTCTGACACCGCTTTCAGAATTTCAAAGCCTGGGAGGATGCTTAATCAACATTCATATTCCCCAGTGAGCTACAGGCACCATATTGCGCCCCGCCTTAGTACTGATGAAAGCTGCATATTGGCCATTTCCAAAGTGTTCTGGGACTCTACACAGGGCCTCTTCTCTCTCTTGTTCCTGTTCTGCAGTTTTCTTTTAAACACTTCCAAGACAAAAGCATCTGCCAGGTTTTTTTCCCCTCCCTCTGGGGATGTATGCAAAATGAATTTAACAGTTTTAAGGCCAGAGAAGCCCTCACATCTAAATTCATTCATAGGACAGAAAAGGGCCTAAGAGGCCTCTCCAGGGACAAAAAACCCTGCTGAAAATTTTCCCCGACAACACTGGGAGCTTTATAAATTCTAAGTCCAGACAATTTCCAATTCAAATGCCCAGTATAGCATGACCTTTGTCAGATCTAAGAGCCCTAGATGCACCCACTTTTTTTATTATTCTAACCAGCACAGACATTAGACAGAGCACTACTGCCGAAGCAAGAAGCTCAATATTTGCATGCTCTTCCATTGTGAAAATTTAACAGTGACAGCACTGTGTCGAATTCTTTTCCCTTTAGAACTTTAACTCCATAGGAGGGGCCTGGTTGACAGATGACTCTCCAACATATGTGTTATGTACACTGCACAGCTGAGGAGCCTTAAATCAATGTCATAGTATTTCAGAGATGACCTACATATACCTTTCTGCCCATTATTGGGGAAGGGGGGAACAGGAATCACCCTACTTTTTAAGAAGGAGAGCCAAAGATGAGTAATTTATACTCATTAAACAGCAAACAAAGCGGTTTCATGGAAGCAGTATAAATGTTCCGCACAAAATAATTTATCAGACATGACATGTTGCACATCATCTTGTATTATTTAATATGCTCACTAAAATTTTATAGATCAGATTCAATTCCTAAAAGAATGCATACAACCCTAGAAATATTTCTTTATCATCCATAATTTATTTTGATTATCTTTTACAGCTACATGATAAAATGGAACTTGCAAAATTACAGGGTTATAGTTTACACAGCCATTGTATCATATACTAAACATAACAAATGTCTCCATGTCTGATAGTTCCCCCCCCCCACAGATTTACCATTCAATTCATACTGAACAATAAGCTCTTAATCTGATGCTATTCAGAAAGAGCTTAACAATAAATACTGTAGCTTTAACAAAAAGTTCCGCTTTTACCTGATCCTGTGTATGTTTATTTGGAAGCAAATCCTACTAAATTAAATTTACTCATTGGGAAACTGCACAGAATTCAAGGTTTGATCTAGCCGTTACAATACAATATGGTATGAACCAACAGTGTCTTGTATAAGCAGAAAGCTCAACTTAATTTAGTTGTTTTCTTTATTCTGTTGCAGTTCACATCATTTCCTATCCCCTCCGATAAGAAAAGGTTAATCAGCCCTGAGAATCACCTCTGCATAGCATAGGACTATAGAAGAATAAAACATTACAAAATAGCAAAAACAGAAAAACCAACCCAACATAAATCAGGTACAAACTATCAAACTATAAATCAGTCAATCAATTAATCATCACATATAAATTCTACAATCATTCCAAGTGAATGGAATGCTTCAGTTACCAAATGCTCCTTGAAATGTTTAAAAAACTTCTTAAACATCAGTAGCAAGGATGCAGATTTTCGGGAGGAAGAGGGGCATTTCTGCAGAAAATGCTCACCAATCTGTCCCTTCCTGCTATATCATTTGGGATTCTCAGTACTTATTTTCTGCAGGCAGCACCTTGAGTGAGTTGAGATAGTCTTGGTGATCCATGCTCTAAACCATGTAGGACTTTAAAGGCAACAACCAGCATTTAAGGAACAGAATGAAAATCAAAAGAAGATATTGTACAGATGGTGGCATGGAGAAAGCTGGAAAGAGGGTAGTACTACACATAGTATAAATAATATTTATATACTTTTATAAGTAATATTTTTGGGAATCTTCGGAATATTATTGAGACTTCACCTTTTACATTCAAGGGTTTTACAACCTAAAGAAGCTTCTTGGATGAGAAGTGAAATGTCTTCAAAGAAAATCCAGAAAGTCTAGTTGCCTCTTCAAAAAGTACCTTTGGGACAAGGGTTATAACAGATGATCTGGGAATAGAACA
Source organism: Naja naja (assembly GCA_009733165.1). Lineage (NCBI taxonomy): Eukaryota > Metazoa > Chordata > Lepidosauria > Squamata > Elapidae > Naja > Naja naja. Next base: position 308,346,391 of record CM019148.1, read on the forward strand.
GATAATATCAGTGGAAGAGATGGGATGTAAGTGTGTTATGTAGACTCCTCCTTGCAGTATCAGGCTCTGAGGCAGCAAAAGATTGCCAGAAGCCAATCAAATAGTGAATTTATGTCAGAGTTTAAAAAAGAGTCCATCTTCCTTACCATCATGAGATATAATAATCAACATAGTGATCCCCAAACATATTTTCAGTATCACTTGATTTCTGGAAAATTATTCATCAATAAAATTGGTGAAAATCAATTTAAGGACAAATGGTATGCATATCAAAACTAATACAAAGAAACAAAGGTAACAGCTTATTGTAGAGGCAATGGGGGAGTGAGGGAGACTAGGAAATAATTTGTCTCTTCCATTACATTATTGAGAATAGTTCTGGGTAGAGAAGAGCATACAGGGATTGGATAGTAATTTAAACTGCTTGGTTGCTGTAATGAAATTGTTCAGCTCTGAAAATAATTAAAATGGTTGTGAATGAACACATATGTTAGGAGAACCAAAAGCAGCTTATAAAGCAGCACGTAGGCCTAACAAATTAAATTTACTGTTTTTAATGTTTCAAAAAAAGTACTTCATATACTCTACTGTTAACTGCCAAATATCTACTTTGAAAGATATGCTCAGCCATAATATTTAAATGAACTCTCTTGATGGGATACATGAGTTAGAGAATCATGCTGTGGATCTATTTATGGTGTACATTCCATAAAAAAGCATAAAGGGATTTTTTTCTTGGCATCTTGGCTGGTAACATACTGCAATGATGTATTTTGCTTGCCATTTTTATGGAAGAAAATAGGAGGAATTATATATTAATAATACTTTGTTGTCATAATCAAGAATGACTGTATAGGTCTTGGACTGTTGTCTAGATGAATGTAATAGTCTAGATTAAAATTGTATTTCACTAAGATGAAATACAATCTTAAGATTCTGCATTGTTGACTTCTGGGTTAGGAAACGAATAAATAAGATATAATAGATGAAGCTGTAGTCTCATTGAAGGAGCAGAATCATAACCTTGGAATGTTCTTTTATTTCTCTCTGTTATATATTTATCCTGAATTTCCAAGATTATTGGAGTTTCTACTGCAGTTTAGTTACAGTAATTTCACATTTAAATTACTGCAATACATTCTATTTGTTTTCTTCTGATGATGATATTGAAAGTGCAATTCAGAATGCAGGAGCAATACCATTGTCAAAAAAAAGTATTAATGTAACACTAATTGTGCTAGCTTTTGATCCAAGTTCATTGTGCTTAAAATAGCATCTGAACTTCTAAATGATGGGGTAGTTTGATACTGAACATAGCATCTCTTACTATACACTTGATTCTTGTTGACACATCTTCTGGATCATCAGACAGCTAGAAGTGCAATTTCATAAACAAACATTCTACATTCTATAAAACTAAGTGGAACTTAACAAAAGAGAAATTCAACTGTATTGAATACATACACACAGAAATCCCTGTTACTGTTGAATTTCAGTTCCATTTGACACAGATGGAAGAATGGATGTGAATACTAGGAAGTTCTCTTAATAGGTGAAATATTGCTTATTTTTTGTAGATTCCATTCATCTACTCATAACAGTTGCTTCTTTATTCTGTCAAAAGAAACATTACTTATTTTATGAGGTTTTTGCCCAATCTGTATTTTGCTTTAGATGAATAATTTTTTAACAGTGGAAATAATGCAGAGTCTCATTTCCACTTTGCTTTATATTTAGAACTTATTTAAAAGAGAGTGGTAAATGGTTTGGTATGCACTCATGACTTACACTGATGAACAGGGAAATGTTCATGTAAAAGCACCAGATTAAACGTCCTTTGATTTTAGCAATTCCTTTGATTTTAGAAAATTCCTAGCTACTAATACATGCCAATAAAGTACTGGTACTTTAAAGGAAGCTTTAGTTTGATAAACAATCTATAAAACAATCCTGATTTTGATTTAAAAATGACTACAGAGAATGTCTTCGTTCACACCTATATAATGCTTAATCATGGTTTTGTATTGTGTTTTATGTATGATGGTTTTTGTATTGTGTTTTATATATGATTCAGGTTTCATTACAATATAGATAGGTTCAGTAAAAACAACAACAGGAATAAAATATTTAAAATGGAGTATGTTATTTAGTGAAAAGGTGATTAAAAAAACTATTACAAAAAAATCACTGTCAAACATGAGAGCATATGTAACTTTCATTTTATTTAGTGATGTAATAAGCTTGGGGACATATATCAGGACCAAGAGAGTCATGGTCATTAATTTAGGCAATAAATCACACACCTTGCCAACAATGACAGCAAACAGATGCTAACAAGGAAATGTATTATTTAATACTGCCATGTATTATAAAAACTGGAGGTGTTTTTATAACCAGGTCTTAAATTTTTATAATAATATGCATTTAGTGTATTACTGTTTTGACACACATAAGAATCAAATTTATAGGTCCATTCTGCAAACGCATGCTGTTTTGGAAGCACAGAAAAAATTAGAGCTTCTTTGAAAGAAAAAAACCAATAAGAAAAGCTTTAAAATTATATAATTTTAAAAATATATTAACTTACTACTGTATTCTATTTTTGTAGTCTATTTAGCCAGGATTGTGACTTATTAGGGAACAATATGTATATTTAAGACTAATGTTTTCTGAGAGAAAGTCTGAATACCATAATATTCTAAATAAATTCTCAAACAAGATTAAATAGCTTTGTCACATACTATGAATGTATTTTAAAAAGATTCTTATGAAAGTTTTTTATTTATATAATAAGTTATTTGTTTAAATGCAGTCCTTACTGTTCACTTATTTTGTTGTGTGTATTTGTCTTAAGATTTTAGTAACTACTGATTTCCATGGAGCCAATTAATAGGCATGTTTACGGATATTTATGGCCCCCAAATTTTTGCTTGTATTTTTGTAGACAAATGTATTGATGAAACCAAAACTCTTTTATACTTAAACAATGAAAAAGTTGGTTTTATATCTGAAACACAGTCCTATCTTTTTAGTAATGAAGTTGTGTATTTTGGCAAATTGAAATGGCAAGAACAGAATGACTCTGCTTTTCTCTGCATGATTATGACTCTGCAGTATCCAGTACACCGAACTTGTTTTATTATGGCATACATCATGTTATTTCTAGTTACCAATGTTTAACACATTAATCCTAGGCACAGGTTTTTGTTTATAAATTTATTTAATTCAACTTCAATTTGCAATAAGCTCTGCCAGTTCTTTCTTGGAAATGCTACAGTCGGTCTTCTAAAACACTTGAGGAAGCAGTGATCAGAGTAGGGAAACGGAATTTTCTTCATTAAATCTACTGAAGCAGATATTAAAAATGCATTTAATATACTGGGGATAGTTGGTGGGCATCAGAGAGTGTGACAGGCAAGTTACTGATGAGCTGCCGTCAGACGGCCTTCTCAGCAGGATTCTGTGTCTAAGGCTGCTGCTGAAGGACAGCAATATCTTCCCTTGTGTGTAAGCTCTATTCATCTCCCAAGTATTTACTAAATCACAGACCTCTGCACACAAACTCAGCATTTCAGTGTATGCTAACAAATGATGAATGGTCCAGTCAATTCGTTATGTCTTGAAAGCGTGATTTCCTGCCATTCCAGTCATCAAACCTCTAGAGCTTTCAGAGCTGATAAGTCTTGGAGAATATATTTTGCAGGCTCTATTAGTAGTAGAGGTTGTTACCATTAAAATCTCTTAACTTTTTCCCAATGGCTGGGAAGGATGAAGGGTGAAAAAAAACACCTTGGCTCTGTATTTAAAGGACTCAGTGTTCTATTAGAATATAATAGAATACTCATATTTAGATACTCAGTCCTTTAAAATTGAAATGTTGATATACTAAGTTTAACTAAATAAACAAATATTTTGCTAAAGTAAATCTTTAGATATTAATCTATTACTTTCATGAAACTAAAGTATTTTTGTTGTTGATAAAAATAATGTTTAAAGGCTTTCTACTTCAGATGAAACAACCATTTTATATTTAAAAATGTAACTAAAATTGCTCTATTACTCATTCTAAAAGTTTAAAAAAATTACATTAATGTTATTCCTGTAGAGCAATGTCCTCATAAATCCATGTCCACAAGTTACAAAAGGTATACTTTTCATCACTTTTTGAATTATTTTATAATAAAAGCATACAAATATAGTCAACTTTTCTTCACAATGAATACAATTGCCTATTGTGTTTCTATTATGTATGAGTAAATATTACCATAAACTGGTAACAGACTTTATTCAGGAAACTACAATTAATTACTTTTTTTATCTTGTTTTTGCTAACTTATTAGATAGGTCCCAGCCAAGACTACAAAAACTTTTCCCTGTTGTTGCCCTGCCATTCACCTCAACCTTGACCTGAAGATTAAACTCACTTTTATTGCACACAAAGGTCATCTGTATTAGGTCAACATTCAAAGTCCCTTGTCAACCAAGGTTGATATATTCCAACCTTTCCTACTCTAATGCATCAAATTTTTCATGGTGAGGTCATATGCAGCAGACAGTGTATTCAGCAATTTATTGCACCATTGTAATTTAGCACAGAATATGATTGTCCAAAAAGCTGCCTCATGAATAAATTTTCTACCCCAATATGCTAGATGCCATTACTAACAAATCTGGTCCTGCATAGAAACTCCATAAATAGTTGTCCCTGAGATATAATGCAAAATTGGAACAATTATATTGAAGCTGTAAGTATTAGAGAAGAAGGATCATAGTATTTAAAGCTGCAGCAGCCAAGAACTAATAATCATGTGGGTAGTATTAAATCTCAACTGCAGAGCCCTTTAAAATCTGAGGGCATTTATTTATGACCTGAGACCAAGGCTGTTTGAGGTTGAATTACATGAAACAATAATTAGTAAGATGGGCCCTATGTGAATGTATAATATGTGAACAGAAAAAGCCATGCAAGGTGAAAAGTAATGCAGTTGAATAGAAGCACCTATCCAAAATAATAGATTTAGGTTTCTGAATAGAATCAAGAAAATTTGGGTTCAAGCTTTGTCTAGAATATTGAATTGTCTGGCTTTTGTCCAGGCTTTCAATCTGCTATGTTACAGAAAAGTGAGGTTTAAATTATGGGAAATTAAGGTATGTTTTCTTAAATTACTATAGTAAATACTTTTCTTAAAGACAATTTTCTGGTTTTAATACAAATAATTTGTCAGAGAGAATGTGAAAGTAACAACTGTCCAGTTAGGTAGAAAATATGAGCAGAGTAACCACTTTAGAATTAAACTACCTCACTGTCTCTGTACTTACCTGTTATTCTGAATCACAGCACTCTTTGCAAGACCAGAACTGCCTGAATTCCTTCCTAGCTGAAAGTAACTATGGAAGTAATAACCAGCAGTGTAGTAATTGGCTGTTGCGTATTTTATTTTTTTAAACAAGTTTTATTCAATTTTCCACATTTTAACGTCTCTTTTCAGTAAACAGCATGATTACAGGTTTGACATATACATACAAATATGACCATAACTACACATTCAGTTTTTATATTCAATTTCTTATCTTAACAATGTTTTTATATATTTTCTATTTTATCATATTGTTCCAAATGTTTATCTCATTATTTAATTCACATATATTAACTTCATAATTATTATATTTTAATACTTTTGGCTGTCACATTTGTATATTCCTCTTAAATTCTAATTTATAACATTCCTTCTATAAATTGAAATAATTTAAGTGCACCACCTTTGAGTTACATATTCTTCCATTAAATATTAACATTTTATTACCTAGCTCATTAAAATTACTAATCCCATTTAAGATTATATAACACATGTAAGTCAGGTTCTGCATGGTTTCCCCTTTCTAATCTTAATTTCATAAAGTTTATCTAGTTTCAGAAAAAAAGAACATGTTGATCTGCTCATTTAATAGGCCCTGATGTTAACTCCATTTCATCTCTTCTCCTATATCATTTCATTTATTTTAATATATTTAAGATATTTAAGATATTTCAATGTGTTCAATAAACATATTTCATTATTTATTGTAATTATCTTTATAGGTAATAAAGAGCATAAAATTCCATTATCAATGAAATAACAATTAGTCAACTCTCATGCCAATTTCACCTTCAAATCTCCTCCTACACTATTACATTTATTATTTATTCCATTCATACTTAAATCAAGAGAAATGAAAAAGAAAGTCAGCATTCCAATCCTGAGAAAAGAAAGATTCAATATATTTAATAATCATGTTTCATATGTTCATTATATTTATTTCTTATACATAAAGGAGGAGAGCTTTACCAAAAAATAACACTTCTATTATCCATCTTCTATGTCCCCTTTTCACAACTAAAAATTTATCTATATTATTGCACCTTGCATCTACACCTTGCAGAACCCCCTTTCCCAAGGTTATTCAAACATTATCTCTGTGTAAGTTTACTCCCATTTTTTCAAATTTCCCATATTCCTTTATTCCCAGATCCTGTTTCTTCTGCCTTCCATCCCCTAACATTTCCCCTTTTATTATTTCACTCCAATTTTTAACCCCTTCTCTCTTTTTGACTATCTTCCAGCCTTCAAGTTTCTGCTGATTCTTTTCCCCTTTTTTATTTTCCAGATATTTCCCTCTTTACTCAATTTCTCAACCCTCCTGTATTTTTTCCCAGTTCTTTTCCTCTTTCCCTCTGGGTTCCTTTGTTCTTAACGATAATAGTTAAAGGTGGCCCCTTCTGGAATTTGCTCCACCTCTTCTTCGATACTTTGTTGTTCATACTTTGCGACTGCCTCAAGAAATTTAAAAACAGGGCCAAAGGTTTCACCTTTTTCCTGCAAGGTTTTCTTAATTTTACCCAGTTCCAGTTTTAGTGCCTGAAAGGATATTTCCATTTTACACTTTTTATTTATTCCAATTGATGTCTTTAAAGTTAATTCCCCAAAAAACCCGGCTTGTTTCTTTCTTCTCAGCTTTTAGTCCTCAATTAGTCCAATACCAAGTCCATAACGAGATCAGTAAAATCCAAAAGCAAAGTCTTCATATATCTTTCTTTACTTCAATATTTCAATTTTCGGAAACTCTTATTTTATTATGTCAGTTTTCTTTGTATTTTAGGAGACAGGTTCTTTAAAGAAAAAAGTCAAGTTAAGTTTGACTCAGGTGGCGCTCTTTGTTCTAACAAATCCACAGCTCCTCTTTTCTTTTCCTTCCCAGTTATTCAGAGCTTTTCAAGCCACACAATCCATAAAAAGGATCCAATTGGTAAACATTTCCTCCTTAACAGTCTTTAGCGGTCTATAAATCAGCTTAAATTAATGCTTAAATGAAATCAAAATACACTCATCCAGAGTGGCTGTATAATTTCTTTATGGCTTCTACCTCTCTTGGCTTGAAGCTCCGTCCTTTCACAAAGAATTCACACCTTTTTTTTAAACCTCTTTCAGTTCACAGCTGAATTCTTTCTTAAGAATGCTTTGTAGTGTTAATCCAGAGGGTAATTTTCAGTTGATTATTTAGTCCCATATTTCATGCTGTCTGCTTCTTTAACTCTCTCCTGCCCAATGCTTCTTCTAGTCTTATTCTCCCCTTCGGGGTGGCCATTAGACCACCGCTTCTGGCGTCTTCGGGAGGGAGCTGTGCCAGTCCAGGGCGGGGATTTGCGACTCCCCTCCACCTGGCTGACGGTCTCCCCTTCCTCCGCCACCCCTATGAGGCAGCTTCTGCCCCAGATCTAAAAGATCGGGGCTCTCCAATGCCGAAGCACAAACCAAGCCACGAAGAACAATCGCAGAAAGGTCTGTCCTCGGGGAGGCTCAAAACCGGAAGTGGCTGTTGTGTATTTTAATGTTGGTACTTGTTGGTGTAATTGTTTTTATTTTTACTTTTAAAATTATTCAGTCAATTGTCCACTTAGTCAATTGTCAAGATGGGTAGCTATACAAATTGATTAAATAAGTAAACAGATAGATAGACAGATAGATGTAAGACAGAAGATTTTGTTTGTCAGGCTTACTGACTAAGCTTGGCAGTTAATCACACACTTCTTGTCACCTCATTGCTTAACTCCTTGTCAACTCCTTGCCTTGACTTTGTTGAAAACTTTCATATATACAGTAGCTGTGACAGATGAAGGCCTTTAAATAAGACATGAAATCATAAACTAGAGTAAAGGTAAAGGTTTTCCAGGTTCAGTTGTGTCAAACTCTAAGGGGTGGTGCTCTTTTTAGTTTCTTAGCTGAGGGAGCCAACATTGTCTGAAGACATTTCCGTGGTCATGTGACCAGCATGACTACACACCAAGGCACAAAGAACTCTGTTACTTTTCCACCAAAATGGTACCTATTTATCTACTCACATTTGCATGCTTTTGAATTGCTAGATGGGAAAGAGCTGGGGTAATGGAAGCTCATCTCATTGTATTACACTTGGGTTTTGAACCCAGATCTGACAAACTCAGTTTCTTTAGCTCCTGAGTCATCACATCCTCCTCATGAAATCATATGAAGTGTTTTCTAAATGTAAAGGTATTTATATTCTTGTGCAGGGGTGTCAAACTGGTGGCCCACCGGCCAGATGCGTCACATGCAGGCCATGCCCAGTCCAGCTCCATGAAGGAAAAAAACATTGTGATATGTCATATGATGGCAACATAACGCCACAAGTTTGACACTCATGTTCTTACGTATTTAAATTCTAGCTTATTTCACCCTACTTTTGAATTAACAGATACAGTGGTACCTCAGTATTTGACTGCTTCAAAACTCATTGAATTTGATATTCAACACATTTTGACATGAAAATGTTGTCCCAGTATTCAACTTTGCTTGGGAAAGACAGGAAGTCAGTCATGCTGGGAAGGTCACTGATGTAGGAAAAGGAATAGATAGGAAGTTCTTCCTGGCCAAAACAAAGAGTCATGGTAAGTTACATGTATCAAAAGTGGTTTTTATTTTGAAAAGACAAATGGGCTGATTTTTTGAGAAAAACAAGATAATTTCGTTTCCTATCCTAGAAGCATCATCAGTTGTATTGGATATTGTGGGAAATAGAAGGACAGTTATTGACAGTTGTGATTAGTTGCTGGAAGAATGATAGATTCTGATAGGATAGTAGGAGGGGGAATGGAAAGATTTTGTTTTCTTTGCAGTCAACTGGTCTTAACACTCTCTGAAAGCCTTTCCAGTTACTTGGAGTTTTATCTGTGACCTCAGGGTCACCTGAATCAGAGACATGGAATCTTCTTGGAACAGCCTAAAGGACTGCATTGTAAATTGGACATAGATAGTGTCTTATCCCTCTTCCTCTGTTGAGAAAGGGCTGTTCATGGTTTGTTTGCTACTTGTCCATTTTAGTACTTGTCATGCCTCGTGGAACCATTTAAGCACAAGTAATGAAGTACCACTGTATATGTATTTCCTATTTGCCATAATGATCAGAGACTGTCTCAGGTGATATCTGACTCCACACATCCCTCACCCCTCACATCTTGGATATAAATTGTTCAACTCCTAACCTCAAAACAACACTACAAAGCACTGCACACCAGAACAACTAGACACGAGAAGTTTTCTTCCTGAATGCCATCACTCTGCTAAACAAATAATTCCCTCAACACTGTCAAACTATATACTAAGTCTGCATTACTATTACTATTAATCTTCTCATTGTTCCTATCATCCATCTCCTCCCACTTATGACTGTATGACTGTAACTTTGTTGCTTGTATCCTTACAATTTATATTGTAACTGAGGACCCAAGACTGTTGGGGGCAATAAGCTGACTTTGTAAAAATGCCGCTTAGTAATAAGCAGGCATATACAATGGAAGGAAGGCTATTGCTGAGCGCATTGGGTTGTATCCCAAAAATTGTAAGCCGCCCTGTGTCTCCGGAGAAGGGCGGGATATAAATATGAATAAAAATTAAAAAATAAAAAATAAATAAAATATTGTTTCCTAGTATGATTTGATTGTTTATTTGTACCCTATGACTATCATTAAGTGTTGTACCTTATGATTCTTGATGAATGTATCTTTTCTTTTTATGTACACTGAAAGCATATGCACCAAAGACAAATTCCGTATGTGTCCAATCACACTTGGCCAATAAAGAATTCTATTCTATTCTATTCACATGCAAGCCATAGTCCATTGCTGGAAATTTGAGAGGAGAAAACCTTTCTTTTGTAACTTCATTCTCATGGACAGATCACTCTCTTTCCAATAAGAAGTCCTGCCTTTGGTCCCTATTATGCCTTTGGCCCCATATTATGCTTCAACAGGGTTAAGTTCTCACTCTATTTGTTTAATCTTTACATGAGGTAACTTGATGAAGTCATCCAGTGTCATGAGGTTAGCTACCATCAATATGATGATGAAACCCAGCCGGAGAATTAAGCAATGCTGTTGATGTCCTGTCTCAGTGTTTGGAGACTGCGGAGGTTTGGATTGGGAATAATAGACTTTGGCTCAAGAACTGAGCAGCTTTGAGTTTGGGGCTTCCAGAATCTGAAAAATTACCATTATTTTTAAAAAATGATGTTCTTTCTTCACTCTAACAAAAGCAGCATGACAATTAGTACAATATAGTTCTAAAGGGAATCATGGCAATTATTGAGCTGCATAAAAATGTAATTGATTGAACTCAAGTGATGCAAATGCTTTCAATCTTTTTACTTCCACATGCCAGCAACTTCTACCCATCCAAAAACTTATCTCTGAAACCTGCTTAAGATGTTGATTAGCATTCTGGTCCAGCTACACCATTACTTATATTCTCATACATTCCTTAATTTTGTTAAAGCAGATTTAGTCATACGTCAAAGTAAAAGGTATCAGGTTATGGTACAGTAAAGTTGGTGCTGTTGCTGACACAGGAGAAAATGAAAGTGTAATATATCTTCAGATTTCTTTAGAAACCTGGAAATTTTGGAATTGGTATAGATGAATACAACAGTATTTCTAATGGACCCCTTGCAGCCTTATTTATTAGCCTTAATAATATATGTATGCTAGAGATAAGGTTTCAAATTTGGCTCAAACTATTTATATAAATATTTTTATTTAAACTATGTATATAAAACTGGTAGCGCAATATACATTTAGAATAGAATAGAATAGCTTTATTGTCATTGCATTCCATGAATACAATGAAATTTGAAAGCTACTCCAGCACAGTGCCCCAAACACCACATCACAATCACACTACAGATTATTTAAAAATTAAAATAATAATAATAATAATAATAATAATAATAATAATAATAATAATAATAACTAAATCACAAATGCACTGTTTGATTCAAGATAATTACTGCCTTGGAAAAGAAACTGTTTCTCAATCTATTAGTCCTCATTTTAACACACCTATAACGCCTCTCTGATGGTAACAGTTCGAAATATGAATGTCCAGGATGAGAACGGTCTGTGGAGATTTTTAGTGTTCTAGAGAGGAGTCTGGTCTTCGCAATCTCTTCCAAAGAAGAAAGAGAGCAACTGATGATTTTTTGTGCTGTGTTTATAACAATTGGATTGTACTCACTGCTTCTGCCAATTGATAAAAACACCTGCCTTAACATCATCTAGCTTAACAATAATTGGAATGCCACAAGTGACAAGAACGTAGTGGCTAACCCTAAAAACTCTATCAACAACCTCCTAAACAACCACGAGATGGCAACTATCCAATTTGGTTGGAACCATGCTGAGACGAACAATTACCAACTGGACATTTTCATCTATAGACCACTTTCCCTCATTAAGAAAAGATCTAATACTCTATGCAGACTTATATGGCGACAGAGTTACAGGCCTCTCTCCTGGGTTTGGCCCACTAAATTGTCAATGGCCTATCTCAAGGATGGATTATGGAATCCGGAGAGATGGCATGGCGGGGTGAAAAATTGGGGATGGGACTCTGGGAAAGGGAAAAAGAGGGTTACCAAGGCCCCATTAATTAAATTCTTAGATGGCTTTTTAAGAAGATTAGGGAGGAGGGTGGGTAATGATTATGAGGAGACAAAATACAGCCCGGTGCAGAATCGTGACTGGGGAGAGGAAGGGGCCGGCTGGACCCCAGGGAGCGAGACAGGAATGGCAATCTCCAGGGTGGTGGGGATCGGTGGGAGACAACAAGGCATAGGGCCATATCACATCCCGGGAGCGCGCCCCTGCTGTCTTCGAGCAGTGGAGCGCTCCGACCCTATTGCCTCCTCCCAACCTCCTGGGGATGTGGGAACTGGGACCCCTGGGCTCCGACTGGTGTACTTTAATGCCAGGTCTGTGGCTAATAAGGCTCCCCTCCTCCGCGAAGTAATTGAGGAGGAGGCTGCGGACCTGGCCTGCATCACCGAGACCTGGCTGGGGCCAGAGGGTGGATTCCCTCTGATTGACTTTTGCCCCCCAGGTTATCAGGTACTGCACCGGTCACGAGCCCAGGAGAGGGGTGGTGGGGTGGCTGTTGTTATTCGAGAGACCTTGATTCCAAGGGAGGTCACTGTTCCTGAGATAGGCGGGTGTGAGACCCTTCTCCTGAGGTGGGGGCCTGGAGGTCAGGTGGGCCTGCTGCTTACATACCTCTCCCCCAGCTGTGTGGCAGCGGCCCTGCCTGGGCTTCTCGATGCCCTCTCAGGGGTGGCGGTGGAATTACCGGGGATTATGGTCCTTGGTGATTTCAACCTGCCCTCACTGGGAGGGGCCTTGGGTTTGGCCCAGGAATTCATGACTTCCATGGCAGCCATGGGCCTGACCCAGGTGATTCAGGACCCGACTCATGAGAGGGGCAATATGCTTGACCTGTTTTTTATCTCCGAACAGTGGTGCAATGATCTGGGGAGGGTAATTTTATTACCCTTCCCATCCCATGGTCAGATCATTATCTCCAGCGGCTGGTCTTCCAACAAGCTGTCCCTCACTGCTGGGATGAGGAACCACTGAAATGGTTCCGCCCCAAACGCCTGATGAACCCTGAGAGGTTCCAGGCAGAACTGGGTTTTTTCTCACTTTCTTCATCCACAACTCGGCAAAGGACCGTGCGGCTACCTGGCAACGGGCTGCTGCAAGGGCCCTCGACAGAGTTGTCCCCATGCGGCCCCTCACTCGACTTGGATCCCGTTCAGTCCTTGGTATACTGAGGAGCTTCGGAAGATGAAGCGCTGTCGGAGGGGCTTAGAGAGCAGGTGGAGGTCCACCGCTCGACTCGATCGAGCCCAGTTAAGAGCCTATATTAGGACTTATCTGGTAGCTGTGAGAGCGGCGAGAAGGTCTTATCTCTCCACCCTCATAGCGTCCACGGATAACCGCCCAGCCGCCCTGTTCGGGTGACCCACTCTCTCCTACGTCAGGGGGAGGCGGTGGACCCATTGCGGGGTAGGGCTGAGAAATTTGGTCAATATCTGGCGGATAAAATCTCTCGAATTCGGGGAGGGTTGAGCTCTAATTTGCAGTGGCCCGATGAAGAGGATGCAAGTAGTCTGGCCAATTCGACCTGGATTGAGTTCGATCCTGTCTCTGAGGATGAAGTGAACAGGATCATGTGATGGCTGAGCTCTACCACATGTTTATTGGACCCATGCCCTTCCTGGTTAGTATATGCCTCCAGGGAGGTCACCTGTGGCTGGTTCCAGGCAGTGGTCAACGCTTCATTAAGGGAGGGTGTCTCTCCCACCATCTTGAAAGAGGCAGTCTTGAAGAAGCCTGCCCTGGACCCAGCCGTGTTAGACAACTTTCGTCCACTCTCCAACCTTCGCTTTCTGGTGAAGGTTGTTGAGAGTGTGGTAGCCCAGCAGTTTCCGCTGTTCCTGGATGAAGCGGACTACCTAGATCCATACCAATCAGGCTTCCGGCCCGGGTTCAGCACAGAGATGGCACTGGTCGCATTGATGGATGATCTCTGGAGGGCCCGAGACAGGGGTTCTTCCTCTGTCCTGGTCCTGTTAGACCTCTCAGTGGCTTTCGATACCATCGACCATGGTATCCTGTTGCAGTGTCTCGAGAGGCTGGGAGTGGGGGGCACTGTCTTACAGTGGTTCTCCTCCTACCTCTCAGGGCACAAACAATCGGTGTTGATGGGGGGGCAGAGGTCGACTCTGAGGGCTCTCACTTGTAGGGTTCCTCAGGGGTCGGTCCTCTCGCCCCTCTTATTCAACATCTATATGAAACCACTGGGTGAGATCATCCATGGTTTTGGGGTGAGGTATCATCAATATGCTGATGATACCCAGTTATACATCTCCACCCCAGACCATGTCAGTGATGCCCTCTCCGTGATGTCCCGTTGTCTGGATGCGGTACGGATCTGGATGGGCAGAAACATGCTTCGGCTCAATCCGGCCAAGACTGAATGGCTTTACATACCGACATCTCGGTCCAGTCAAGAGATTCCATCATTGATCATAGGGGGAGGTGTTGCCCCCTGTGGACAGAGCACGGAACCTGTGGGTCCTCCTGGATTCATGGCTCCGGTTAGAGGAGCACATGGGGGCCATGGCCAGTGGGGCCTTTGCCCAGGTCCAGCTGGTTCGCCAGCTACGCCCATTCCTGGACTGAGATGCCGTACGTACAGTCACTCATGCACTTACTTCCCGACTCGACTACTGCAACGCTCTCTATTTAGGAATGCCCTTGCATATCATCCGGAGATTACAGCTGGTACAAAATGCGGCCGCGCAGGTGGTGATGGGAGTTTCCTGATTCTCCCATGTTACACCCCTCCTACACGACCTGCATTGGCTGCCGGTTGCCCTCCTAGTGAGATTCAAGTTTTTACTGTTAACATTGAAAATCCTACAAGACATGGGTCCAGAATATTTACGAGAGCGTCTCCTACCGATATCGAATACCAACCGCCCTGTACGAGCACACAGGCAGGGGCTTCTCGGGGTGCCGTCAGCGAGCCAATACTGGTTGGCGGTGCCCCGGGGTCGAGCCTACTCTGTGGCTGTTCCTGCCCTTTGGAACCAACTCCCCCTGGGGCTCCGTCTGGCCCCCGACCTCCGCACCTTCCGTCACGATCTGAAAACTTGGTTATTCAAACAGGCAGGCTGTGCTGATCTCCTGGGGGAGGATTTTCTAATTTTAAATTTTCAATATTTTAATTTTAATTGACATTTTAATTATACTGGGCTTATGTTCGTTTAATTTCTTTTAATTAATTTATTGTTTGATTTTAGTTGTGAGCCGCTCCGAGTCTTCGGAGATGGGGCAGCATACAAGTCCAAGTAATAAATAAATAAATAAATAAATAAATAAATAAATAAATAAATAACTCTGGAGCATCTTCTTATCCACTGCAAAGCATCCAGCATACCACATCATTACACAGTATGCCAAAATGCTCTCGATGGTAGAACGGTAAAAAGTAACCAGCAACTTCTCACCCAGACCACTATTTTTCAGCAACCTCAGAAAGTGCAGGCGCTGTTGGGCCTTCTTTGCAGTGGCCATAGTGTGGACCAACCAAGTAAGGTTGTCAGAAATATGAGTTCCTAGAAATTTAAAACTATGAACTCTTTCCACAGCCTCCATTGATATATAGTGGGAGAGGTTCTGCTTTGTATCTTCTGAAGTTTATAATCAATTAAAAGTCCCTTTTTGATGTTCAGGGTGAGGTTATGACTCTTGCACCACAAGACCAGTCTGAGAACCTCTGACCTATAAGCCATCTCGTCTCCTCCTGATATGAGTCCCAGCAATGTAGTGTCACCTGCAAATTTTATTATAGAGTGCAGTTGTAAGTGTAGAGTGAATAAAAAGGGGGCTCAGCACATAGCCCTGTGCAGAGCCAGTGCTGAGAGCAAGAATGGAGGAAAAAATAGCTGCCAATCCTAACAGTTGGGGTCTGTTAGTAAGAAAGTCCCTTATCCAACAGCAGATGTGAGAGGAGAGGCCCTTTTCCAGCAACTTCTTAATCAGTATATCCGGAATGATGGTATTAAAAGCCAAGCTGTAATCAGTGAAAAGCATCCTTACATAGTTCTCACTATGCTCCAGATGGTCCAGTGCAACGTGGAGAGCCATGGCAATAGCATCCTCTGTGGATGTTATTCCGATAAGCAAACTGGTATGAGTCAAGGGTTGATGGGAGGCAATCCTGTATATATTTTAAGATCAGTCTCTTAAAACACTTCATGATTATGGGTGTGAGAGCTACTGGTCTATAATCATTTAAATTATCAGGAGAGGGCTTTTTGGGAACTGGAATAATAATGGAAGTTTTGAGGAAAGATGGAACAATGGCTTGTGTGAGAGAAAGGTTAAAAATATTTGTAAACACACTGCGAGCTGGTCAGCACATGCTTTGAGTACATTCCCAGGTACCCCATCAGGGCCAGCGGCCTTCTTCACATTCACTGCTCTAAGCACCTGCTTCACATCATACTCTTGTACTGTGAACAGCTGAGTACAGGTGGTTTGTAAAGGCAGTGTGTCCAAAGACCTATTCACTTCAAATCGGGCAAAGAAGCAGTTCAATTCTTCTGCCAGTGATGCGTCCTTATTGATTGATATGGGGTTGCTGCCCCTGTAATTAGTAATTAATGTTTAATTCCCTGCCAAGCCTGCCATGGATCACTATTTGTGACGTAGTTCTCAATCTTCCCTTTATAGTCCTCTTTTGTCTCCATTTTATTGAGGAGAGACCGAACGTTTAAGAGAAAGATACTCGGCAGTGATAGTTTGTGTGGCTGTCTCTTTAAGCGAGCTAAAACTCCCACTCTGCAGCCCCTCCTCCACCTTCTCTCTCTGCGCAGCCTGTGCCATTTAAACGATCCCACTACAATCCATGGACATCCTGGTGGTCTTGCTATCTCCTTGGGAATACTGTGAGTCCTCTGAAAGTCCAACACAATAGCTCCAGCAGACTGGAGTCCATAGCATATTAGTTCTTGTCGGTTGTAAACCTTCCCCATGCAACGAGACAGACACATATATCATCAAACACACACACCAGACCAGAGAGCGAAAAGCCGCAGCAACCAAGTGCACTGCCATTTTCCTAGATAGATTTAAGCTTACTGTAACTTTTTCAAGCATATACTGATAAGGATCATGTTCCATACTTGCAGTCCATTTGCCAGCTTAGCTTAATGTGGCTTGAACAGCAAATCACATTTTACCTATTAGTTTTTCCTATAAATGTTATTGAAAAAACGAACTGTGTAATACACCTTTCATAAATGACATAAATATTATTAAGTACAATATTGCTTCTTTTAAAGAGTTAGTTATTTTGCTGAATTTGCTCAGGTAGAGTGAAAGAGGTTTTCTGTATCTCACAATGATTTAAAATAGTGAACTACAATAAGTGATGTTTGGAAGCTTGGTAAGTTGTAAAGTGGTTCATATTGAGGTGTAAGAGGATTCTAGAACTTTGTCAAGAATTCTGAAAAAAATTGTTGCATACATTTGCATCGGTGCCCATGAAGTGGAAAAAGAAAGCCATCAAACCATAGTACACAACTAGTGTGAGTCTTGCACTAGTTACAGGATGCTAACTTTAACATTTAAAGCCCTACATGGCTTGCTCCATGAACTTGCAGGATGATCTTTTTCATGTGGAATTGAATTATTCAGCATGTGCACGTTGATAAACCTATTAGTGGTTCCAATTATCAAGAGATAAAGAGGCACAGAGTTAGTACTTTCTGTTAGCAGTTCTTGCATTTTGAAGCAGCCTCCTCCTTGAGCCCAGGCTAACACCCACTCTGAAAGCCTTCCAGAAGTTAGTGAAAACTGATGGTTCCAGAGGACATCTGGGTAGTGATGTTGATATCATTTGGTTTTGCAGTATGGATTTTATGAATCTGTGGTATGAATTTTAAAAGCTCATAGTATTATTTTGTTTCTATTTTTAATTTCACTGTCCATGTAGATTAGATGCAGTTTTACAATGGCATATAAATCAGATATCAATCTGTCAGAAGGTTGGTAGATCTACCAGAGCAGATTTGGTAGTACATAAGGAACTGAATAGAAGAGTGCAAGATTGCAGTGAAATTACATTCTAAGGCACCCAGGTTAGCATTTAAATCACTTGTTAAGCCATCTGTACAACTTGCACTGGTGGATATCCCCTCAGGGGACTGCACATAAAACTAACTACAAGAAACCCACCTTATGCTGGAACTGATCATTTGGTTCAATATTCTGAACACTGATTGACAACAACCCTCCAAGATTTTAGATGAGATTATTTTTCAAACCTGGAATCTTGTGGTACATGAAAGCGTATTGTCTTTTGAGCTATAGCCAAGTCTCTGATACAATACTATCAATTATGCACTAATTTTATTCTTAAGACTGACTTTACATTAATAAATTTGATTACAAAGCCTTTTTTCATAAGCCTATAGAGGCCAGAATGAAAAAAAAAGATTTAGTCATAGCAAACCGCAAAGCAAAGATGTATTACAAAGAATGTTGTAATACAAAACATTTAAGGTTGCAATCTACTTGCATTTAACTAAATGAGACTTGTATTTGAGGAAACATGTTTAAGATAGCATTTTAAGAATTCTATATCCGTGATACATTTGTCCGCACTTTTCTAGAACAAATGGTTTATTGTGTCTCAGGGCACTAAAATGCTAATTTTTAACATAAAACTGTCTACAAATGTGGTTAAAATTAAATATTATATACACATTTCATCTTCCTAGTATTATTTTTATGTTTCCATTATTTTTGAAGAAGGCTTTGTCTGGCATCTTTTACATAGTTCCCTCTGACAGTGTAAATATCAGTATCAGTTTCATCTCATCAGGACCTATAGGGAAAAAAAGTTCTGCCTATTCTGAATTGTCCCAAGAAGCTTCAAGATTAATTTGATTTAAAAGGCTTCAGGAACTTTCAAAGGAGAGTTGGTGGTTTCAGGCCATTTCCTAATGGACAGGTGCATCTATCATAAAACCATCAGGATTTCTACCATTATTGGCAATTTCTCATCCACACACAATATTTTCATTTTAGAGTCTAGGCATATTGGCAGAAAGATATATTCTAGACAGAACAGTAAATTTCCACAAATGATACAATTCTGTATACTCAGAAAGTATAAGAAATAATGGTTATTTCATTCATGCAGTTTTATCTATTCAATTAATAGGTTCAAATCTAAAATATTTTATTGATCTAAATTTAACAAAAATGTTAGCAAAATATTAGCAGATAACAAAATGGAAAATTACTCTAACATACAGGATAATACAAAGCAATTCTTTTATAAGAAAAAGTATTTTTTAGGAAAGGTCATCTTCAATGACTTCCTCTCTATTATGAAACTAAATAGAAAATATTCCCTATATGGTAACATCCAAGAGATAAAATTGTTTCAGAGATAGTGTATTAATATTCAGCTAATTTACTGATCTTGAAACTTTCAACTAAATAATAATCCTTCAAGTTTTATGCATTATTCTTTTATATTAAAAGCAATCACATGCTATTTATATTTGGAGAAACAAGTACCTGCTAAAATTGAAAGTTTTGTTTCATATTTTTCAATTTTATTTGGGTGATCCAGTATGCCCAAGCACCAGCTTTAATTTAAGATTATTTAAGACAATAACAAAATGCACATAATTGCTTTCATGCTAGAGAAACAACTTCTTCAAGGGAAAAAATCACTCAAGTAGTTACTTGGACGGTTGTTGCTTAAATTTCCTGTTTAGAGATCTTTCAAAGTTATGACAGTACTGAAAATATCTTTACGACTGGTCCTCATACTTAAAACAGCATTATTTGTTTGTTTATTTAATCAAATTTCTATACAGCCCATCACACTTGCATGTGATCAAGATTCAGGCACTTTACAACCAGCAGGTGTTTAAAAATGTCAGTTTCCCATGATCATGTGATTACCACTTGCATGTTTCATAGCCAGCTTCTGACAAGCAGAGTCAATGGAGAAACTAGCAGTAAAATTGCAAGTCATTATCATCTGACTTAACAACTGCGGGTGATATGCTTAATGACCATAAGGAAAATGAGGTCGTAAGCCAATCATGGTTGCATGATGTCTTGTTTAATGACCACATCCATCATTTAGCAACGTCTATCTCCATTGCTGCCATTGCATCACATTGGTAGCTGTGGAACTGTTGGTTGGTGTGTTAGGCACTGACACTCATGGCTGCTATAAACTGGCTTGAAAATTCCTTAAAAATTAAGAATCACATCTTGGGACCTGGTACAAGTTCTGTAAGTATGTACTATATATGCAGAGAAAGGGTGTGTGTGTGAGAACCATGCTTTTAATTTATGAGGCCAAAAGATTAACCAATTTAAGGCAGAGAGGTCTACGAGTGAGGAGAGATTGCCTGGGTGCAATCCTATCCAGAGCCTGTCACCTTCCTATTCAAAACGGTGACTAAGAGCTTGGCTGGACTGCTTGGCAGATCTGCAGTTATAACCTCCAGCTCCTTCTGGAACCCATCAGGGTCTATAAGTTGATGGGGGCGGACCAATCTAATAGGTCCTGCCTCCCTGCGGTGGGGGGGTACAGCTCTTGACAAACTCATTGCCAAGTTATGCCTGTAACATACACTCCTGTGATCATGTGATTACAATCTGTGACCTTCTCAGTAGCTTCCAAGCAAAATCAATGGGGAAACTGGTAAAAAAGATTACAAATCATGCTCACATGATATCTTGCTTAACAATCACGATTGTTCACTTATCATCACAGTAAAAATAGCCATAAAATTGGGTCTGATCACATGATGGTTTACTTAACAACTGCGTTACTTAGCAAACAAAATTCTACTCCCAATTGTGGTTGTAAGTTGAGAATTACCTGTATTGTTAGTAGGGGATTAAAGGAACAGAGAAAATGAAAAGAAAAAGGACCTTTGTTCCTACAAAAAAATTATTATTATTATTATTATTATTATTATTATTATTATTTTATTAGACTTGTATGCCGCCCTTCTCCTGAGGGACTCAGGGCGGCGAACATATAAAAAAGAACATATATACAATAAAAAGATATTAAATAAAGACAAGTCTAAGTTACAAAAACTACATTAAAAACAATTAAAATTACAGTTATAAACAATGCTATAAAACCACCCGCCCCCCATGGTCAATCCAGGCCGGCTTGCTGAAACAGCCAGGTCTTCAGGTCTCGGCGAAAGGAGCAGAGATCAGGGGCCAAGTGAAGATCCGCAGGAAGCTGATTCCATAGGGCGGGCGCTCCCACAGAAAAGGCCCTAGCCCTGGGAACCGCCAGCCGACAATGCCTGACCGACGGTATTCCCAGGAGGCCCCTCCTGTGGGAGCGCACGGAGCGATCGGAATGTGATGCAGGCAGGAGGCGTTCTCACAAGTATCCTGGACCCAAGCCATTTAGGGCTTTATAAGTTGTTACTAACACCTTGAAGGAAACCCGGAAGGCAACCGGCAACCAATGCAAGTCGCAGGAGGGGTGTAACATGGGAGTATGGGATACCCCATCACAGCCAGCGGCTGCATTCTGCACCAGCTGCAACCTCCGAGTAATCCGCAAGGGTAGCCCCATGTAGAGAGCATTGCAGTAGTCAATTCTGGAAGTGACGAGCGCATGAGTGACCGCTCAAGGGCATCTCGGTTCAGGTAAGGACGGAGCTGGCGAACCGAACCGAACCTGGCAAAAGCCCCCTGGCCACAGCTCCCACTTGCTCCTCCAGACTGAGATGTGCATCCAGGAGGACGCCCAGATTCCTCGCCCTATCCACGGGGTAACACCTCCCCCATGACCAAAGATGGCACATCCACTGAACACCGAGATGTCGGTAAGAACAGCCACTCAGTCTTGGCGGGTTGAGCCTGAGTCTGTTACTCCCCATCCAGGCCTGCACCGCCTCCAGGCACCGGACATCACCGAGAGAGCATCACTGATCTGGTCTGGGGTGGAGATATACAACTGGGTATCATCTGCATATTGATGATACCTCACCCCAAAACCACGGATGATCTCCCAGCGGTTTCATGTAGATATTAAACAGGAGAGGTGAGAGAATCGACCCTGAGGCACCCCACAAGTAAGGGGCCTCGGGAAGATCTCTGTTCCTGCCAACACCGACGGCGGTCCAAGGTAGGAGGAGAACCACCGTAAGACGGTGCCCCCACTCCCAACCCCCGAGCCGCAGAGAAGGATACCATGGTCGATGGTATCAGCCGCTGAGAGATCTAAAAGGACCAGGACAGAGGAAAAACCCCTGTCCCAAGCCCTCCAGAGGTCATCCACCAGTGCAACCAATGCTGTCTTGGTGCTGTGTCCGGGCCTGAAACCCGATTGGTACAGGTCAAGGTAATTAGTTTCCTCCAGGAACAGCGGAAGCTGCTGAACCACCATGCTCTCAACAACCTTCGCTAAAAAGCGAAGGTTGGAGACTGGACGGTAGTTATTCAAAATGGTTGGGTCCAAGGCAGGCTTCTTGAGGAGGGGTCTCACCACCGCCTCTTTCAAGGCGGCGGGAAAAACCCCTCACTCAAAGAAGCATTGACAACTGCCTGGAGCCAACGGTAACCTCCTGGAGGCATAAACCAACCAGGAAGGACACAGGTCCAATAAACATGTGGTGGAAGACAGCCTCCGCATGATCCTTCCACTTCATCCAGGGAGACAGGGTCAAACTCAACCCAGATAGGATCCACAAGACTCATTGCCACTCCATCATCCAAACCCTGCCAGTCGGAGTCCAAGCCGGCCCGAATCTGAGCGACCTTATCCACAAGATGTGAACTAAATTCCTCTGCTCTGCCCCGCAGGGGGTCCCTCCTCTCCCCCAATTGCAGGAGGGAGCAAGTGACCCCAAACAGGGCTGCAGGGCGATCATCTGCGGACACGATCAGAGCGGAGAAGTAAGCACATCTCGCTGCTCTAATCGCTTCCAGGTAAGTCCTAATGTAGGTTCTTAGCTGGAGACGGTCAGACTCAGAACGACTCGTCCTCTACCTGCTCTCCAGGCACCTCCTCTGCTGCTTCATCCCCCGAAGCTCCTCTAAAAACCAAGGAGCCAAACGGGGTCTATGGCGAGGGAGAGGCCGCAAGGGGACAACCCAGTCAAGCGCTGCTGAGGCCGCCTGTTGCCAGGCGGCCACCAAGGTCTCAGCCGGGCTGTGGTCAAGGGAGGTGGGCAAGAGCCCCAGAGCCGTCTGGAACCTCTCCGGGTCCATCAGGTGTCTGGGGCGGAACCATCGTATCGGCTCTTCATCCCAGCAGCGAGGAGCAGCCGATTTGAAGACCAGCCTCAGGAGATAGTGATCTGTCCATGATAGGGGTAGAATAACCGGAGATCCACCCCCCAGATCACTACACCACTGCCCGGAGATGAAAACCAGGTCGAGCATGTTCCCCCCCTCATGGGTGGGCCCCTGAATCACCTGGGTCAGGTCCATGGCTGTCATGGATGCCAAGAATTCCCGAGCCAAACCAGACGCCATCCCCAGGGAGGGCAAGTTGAAGTCCCCCTGGACAATAAGCCTGGGAAACTCCACCACCACCCCTGAGAGGGCATCCAGCAGCTCGGGAAGGGCCGTTGCAACGCAGCTGGGGGACAGGTATGTCAACAACAGGCCCAACTGACCACCCGGGCCCAACCTTAGGAGAAGGGACTCACACCCGCCGATCTGCGGGACAGTGGCCTCCCTTGGAAACAAGGTCTCCCTAATAACAATGGCTACTCCTCCGCCCCTTCCCTGGGCTCGTGGCTGGTGCAGTACCCGGAAACCTGGGGGACATAGATCACACAGAGGGACACCCCCCTCCGGTCCCAACCAGGTCTCCATAATACATGCCAGATCCGCAGCCTCCTCCTCAATGAGTTCACGGAGGAGGGGGGCTTTATTAGCCACAGATCTGATGTTTACATACACCAGCCTGAGCCCAGGGACCGCACCTCCCAAGATCCCAGGAGAGCGGGCAGAGACCTGAGGGTCAGAGCGCTCCACCGCTCCCAACACATAATTTGGCCCTCTATCTCGTCCACCCCTGCCATAACCGATTGCCCTAGGGATTATTAATCCCTCCCTGCTTGATGCGGACCCTGTGGCCCCTTCACCCCGCCCCTCCACTACAAGACCCCCCACCGGCCCGGACAAACCAGACTCTGCCAAAGAGGGCTGAACCCCCTCCCTCCTCCCTAACCCATTAAAACACCGAATTAAAAATTTTAAAGTCGTCCCTTTCCCAAATTAAAATTTAACCCCTTGGTTGCGCCATGCCACCTCTCGGGATCCCAAGATCCGTCATTAAGGTAAGCTGTCGATAACCCCGTGGGCCAATTCAAGGACAAGGGCGCAGTCCTGAAGGCCCATAACTCCGCTAGTGAGTAGACTACCATGAACAATAAATTACAGTTCATAGAGGGTGGAGATGGAATAAAAACGTCCTGCGGCAAAAAGTGATAGATATTACATTGATGTAGAGTGTCTAGGTGAAGAATGAACGGTCCAGGTATCCGTGTCCAAAAAGTTCCACACCATAAACAGGCCTCTCACACCCATACAGGCCTCTCACTCTCATACAAAAAGTTGTATGTCCCCAAAATCCTGATTGAACCTTTTGTGCATAACATAGCAAAGAATGTTTAATAAAATTCATAATGCTGTGATGCATTCAATTTTTTTGCTATGATAACCACACATTAGAAATCCAGCTGTAGAAAACATGAAGGAAATGTGAGATACACAAGACAAGGAAAGAAACATGCTTGAATAATGTACTGGTTAA
Organism: Naja naja; assembly: GCA_009733165.1. Classification (NCBI taxonomy): domain Eukaryota; kingdom Metazoa; phylum Chordata; class Lepidosauria; order Squamata; family Elapidae; genus Naja; species Naja naja. The sequence goes on from CM019148.1 coordinate 308,371,119, forward strand.
GAATAAGGCTGTAAACATTATGTCAATTCATTTAGACTACAAAATTTGACACTCTAACTCAAATACCTTTTTTCTTACTCTTTCAATGCCTTTTTCTATGTGATTTTGCTTTGCATGAGCTTATCACAGTACATAATCATAGCATAAAGTGAAAGAAGCCTCTCTTAAGATCTAGGTTAACTTATACTTCAAACACTTCATAAACAAGATCACATCCTGAACGCCATTGAATATGAAAAGTATACAAACTTTTATGCTACACAAACTAATACTATTTAGGCATATTACCTCCAGAAAATACATCACAGTTAATTATCTGCAACCAACTTCATATTCAATTGGGCATTCACTTTTTAATAAAAACAAGATTTGCAGGATTAATATAATTATACAATATGTAATAGTTATATTGGTAAAATATATTGTGAGCCATTCAGAGTCATTGAGAGTTGAGTGGCAAACAAATATAATAATAATACTTAGTGGGGAAATAAACCTTGAAATCTACACATCAAAACAGGCACCTACAATAGTTGTCATCTCATATTGATTAGTCTAGTATGGAAATTAGCATTTCACAGTTGTCATCCTATTTCTCAACTGAAAACCATTCATTCATTTCCTTTATTATTTTTATAAATATCTCAAGGCAGCATACATACCTAATATTCCTTCTTCTTATTCAAGCATAGACTAGATAACCCTATGAGGTGAGTTGGGGTAAGAGAGAGTGACTGGCCTAAAGTCAGCCAACAGATTTTCATGTCTAAGGTAAGACTAGTCTTACAGCCAGTCCTAAATTGTTTTCCCCTTTTTCTGCTGGGAATTTTTCAGTACCAAATTCTTTTTTTCCCCCTTAAAAACCCATTATCTCCCAAAAGAAGTACAGGTTTCACTCAGGTTTTGAGGACATCCTTTGGACGCTGTGTACAGCAAGCATGTTCCTCAATCTGATGAAAGTTAGCCCTGTCTTTTGGTATGAAGTAGGGCTGTAAAAGGGTTCAGATTCAGAAGTGGGGCTTCCAAGCATGTGGAGGCACAAACATGGCACCTGCAACTCTTCAAACATAATGTATATTCCAATAAAAAAATGTAGCTCAGAGTTGAATTGTGGAGTCCTCTGTGCTTTCTGAGCTTGATTGTTTGTTTGCAACATTTCATTACCCAATTAGTTAATATCACTTACACTCACACTGATGTTGCCTAGTTGGGTAATAAAACATTTGCAAGCAAACAATTAAGCTCAGAGAGGACCCCACAGAACAAGTATTTTTCTATGATTACACTGTGGCTTAAGAGAGCAGCCATATGATGCCAGGGCAAAAAGAGGCCACTGTTGTAAGGAAGTGTATTCAGATGATATCTAGTTATCTCTGCACACATTTTAACATAAAGCATGTCCACAGTGTTGTGTATCTCTAGTACTTACATCTTCCTATCTCAGTGATTATTTAACCTACCTGACAGAATAGCCTCTAGAATGAGAAAATTAAATGGCATAATTCAGCTACATTACAGATAGCTTTTGTTGTTTTATTGCAATGAAATAATACAACTACCATTAAGACTTTTCAGTGATGCTAAAGGAGCTGGTATTAAATATGTTTGCCAACATGAATATAAAATGTATGAACATTATCTTTACAATAGTAAGAAATATTAATAACTGTTTGTTTTTTTAAATTTCAATCTACTGTTTCTTCGAGAATTTAAGGCAGCCTTCTTGATAATCCAAACCCCTAACCAACCTGTCTGGTAAGCTAACAGAGAAAATTGGCCTTATTTTTTCTTGTGATATGTTGTCATAGGAAGTTCCAAACTGAATCAGATCTGTAGTATTGGGAAAAACAGAGAAATATGCTCTACTCTATTTGGGTAGAAATGTAAATTATAAAGTGCAAGCATATGAATAACACAGGACTTACAACCATTTATTTAGTGACCATTTGAAGTTACAACAGGACTGAAAAAAGTGACTTATGACTTTTTCACACAAGATTATTGCAGCATCCTCGTGATGACGTGATCAAAATTTGTATGCTTAGCACCTGGCATGTATTTATGATGTTGCAATGTCCTGGGGTCACATGATCACTTTTTGTGACCTGGCAAGCAAAGTCAATGGCGAAGCTAAATTCACTTACCATGTTATTACAATGATTCACTTAAACCACTGTGGCAAAAGACAAGTCACAAAATGACTTAACAAATGTCTTTTCTTGTTTAGCAAACAGAAATGTTGGCCTCAATTGTGGACATAAGTCAAGGACTCCCTGTATCTAAGTACTTCCCCACTATCTTCATTTTTAAGAATTAAGATATTTACCACAAATCTTAAAAGTATCCGTATTGGAACTTGGTTCACATGATAGTTGGTATGCTGCAATCCCATATTAGGCTGAAATGAAGAATAGATATAATTTTTTGAGAACTAGCAGCTTATTTACATAAGGAGTGGCCATTCTAGAGAGGACGCACCGCATTTTGCATCTTTACTCATGGGTAACTTTCATTTTGAGCTCCCTGGCAGGCAAGCCAGAGTCGCATTTCTTTTTACTGTTCCTGTAATCTCCCGCTCCCTTTTTAAAATCCAGCACCAAAGCTGCCGCAGCGAAGCGAAATTACACTACACGGGAGCGAGTCTTTTATCATGCCGCAAAGCCGGCTGAGCCGTCTCCTCTGCCGTTACAAAAGGATTCCCTGCAGCCGCGGGCCGCCACTTGTTAACAGTTTACTTCCGACAGCTGATTTCTTCACTTCCTTCGCGTAAAAAGGGGGCGGAATTTACCCTGGAAGAGCCAGGCGGCGGGAAGGGATTTTGGGGGAGGGGGATACGGCGGCTGCTACCCGGGGAAGACTTACCTGGGGAATTTCTCCTTCAGTTTCCTCAGGCTCTGCCTGGTAGGCGGTACCTGAGCCAGGAACTGAACCACTTCTTCGTACTGGGCTTTAGTGAGCTTCATAACCTCCCTGGGGGACGGAGGTGATCCCTGCAAAGCTGCAGCACAGCGCAAGGGAGCGGCTGGGGCAGGGAAGAGCTTCCTTGCTTAGGGGGGCGCTTCCCGGCTCCGACCACTGCCGAGTGGAAGCGGAGGGTTTGGTGAAACCTGGCAGCCCAAAGAAACCCCTGCCCGGTCTCCGCGGCTTCGCGCCACTGCAAAAAGACCAACACCCATGCGCTGCGCTCGGAGCTCCACCCTCGCTTGCGCGTAGAGCCCGGCTCGGCCCTTTTCTTCCTGGGCTGAAAGCTGCGAGGTCGCTGGGCTGCTCGGAGGGAGAGAGAGGCGAAAGAACAGTTGACCTTTTTTCCCCCTTACACTGGTGGCCGGCCGGCTTGTTCAGAAGTTATGCTATCCTTCGGGGGAGGGTAGTTTTTGAGACCTGGGTAGGATTGAAAGGAGGGGATACTGGTTGCACAGACTGCAAATGAATGATGAAGAAGGAGCTATGGCTGGCCGCCTTAGGCAGCAGAAGTTACGTACAGTTGTCGGTTTGTGTATTGGTCGATCATGTGTGGATAAGAGTAATTCAAAAGAAACTGAAGGGGCAGCGTAACGATATTGATGCACTAAGGGAGCCTGGTTTGGGGCAAACCAGCCTCATCCAGAAATAGTTTATTGGGGCAGACATTGCAAGTGTTTGATTTGTGATTTACACTTTTCAGATTATGATGAAGACAAATACTGAAGTTTTTTTAAAATGTAATTTTGATATATAAATTAAGCCAGTTCTGGAGGGTAATTTATTTAAAAGATTTATATGCCCATGTTAAGCATCTCTAAGCAGCTCATAACAATATAAATTAGAAAACAGTATAGTACCTAAAAGGAAACAAATAATAACTGTGATAGGGATAGCAAACATATACTATAATGCAGTCAATGTATTCCGGAAATTAATTTGTGTCAACCTGTAGTGAAGCTGTGGAGATAGGAGAGAACATGTTTACAGGAATTTTGTAAAGGTCTGAAGGTTCAACTGTATTTAAACTACTATAAAGTAGTTTAAAAAAAAACATAGTTATATTCTGTGGAGAACCAAACTTACTATAAAGTGATAGATCATGTGCTGTCAAATTGATTTTGACTCTTAGTGACTACATAGATCATCTCTAGGATGATCTGTTCCTAGCTTGGCCCTTCAAGATCTTTCAACAGTGCACCTGCTTTACTGTGCAGTAACTGAGTCTGCATCTTGCTGCTGATTGTCTTTTTTACTATTCCCAGCATTAAGGAAACTGGATCTTCCTATAACATGTCTGAAATGATCATTTAAGCTGAGTAAAATTCTGGATTGTTATTTTCTCTGTGATTTTCCCTTCAATAGAGTGTCACTGAAAAAATATTGCCTGCATGATTATCATATTTGTAAGTATAGACAAAAATAACTACTGGTACTCCTTGACTTTCAACAGTTCATTTAGTGACTGTTCAAAGTTGTGACAGGATTAAAAAAATGGAGTTAGGATCTTTTTTCACACTTT
>CM019148.1:308376601-308402832 GCA_009733165.1 Naja naja
TTCTCTAAGCCCCTTCGACGGCCTTATCTCCGGAGCCTCTGAATACCAGGAGCCATTCGGGATCCACGGGCGTAAGGGTCGATGGACAACCCTGTTGAGGGCTTCCGGCAGCCCTGCCAGGTGGTCGCCAGATCCCCGCAGAGCCGTGAGTCAGGGAAGAGGAAGAGGCCCCAGCCCGCCTGGAACCGGCCCGGGTCATAAGGCGCTTGGGGCGGAACCACCCACGGGCTCCTCATCCCAGCAGGGGCGCCGTTGTTGGAAGACCAGCCGTAGGGAGATAGTGATCAGACCATGGAACGGGCAAAGACGAAAAGTGGTCTGCCCTCTGTCACTATGCCACCACCAGAGACAAAACAAGGTCGAGAGTGTTCCCCTCATGAGTGGGGCCATGAATTACCAATAGCCCATGGCTTCCATGGAAGCCGAATTCCTGGGCCAACCCACGCACTTCAGGAAGGCAGATTAAAATCCCCAGGACTATAAGGCCTGGGATCTCCACCGCCACCCCCCGAGAGGACGCCCAGGAGCCCAGGCAGGGTTGCTGTCACACAGCTGGGAGAAAGGTATGCAAGCAGCAAACCCACCTGACCATTTGGCCCCCACTTCAGGAGAGGAGGGTCTCACTCCCTGGGATAGTGACCTCCCTGGAAGCAAGGTCTCCCACAACCACAGCCACCCCACCACCCCTACCCTGGGCCTCGCCGGGTGCACAACTCAAAACCTGAGGGCATAATTCAATCCAGAGGGACACCTCCCCTCCGGCCCAACCAGGTCTCGTGATGCAAGCTAGGTCCGCAGCCTCCTCCTCAATGATTTCTGGAGGAGGACGGATTTATTGGCCACGACCTGGCATTAAAATACACCAGTCTGAGCCCAGGGGTCCCACCCTCAACTCCCTAAGGAGGAGGTCATAGGGTCGGAGCGAGCCACGCGACGGTTGGCGGGCACGCCCCCGCACATAATATGACCCTATGCGACGCCTGCTGCCAACCCCAACCACCCTGGGAATCGCAGCCCCACTCAGTCCCCGGAGCCCCACAGGCCCCAACCTCCACCCCCCACCACCAACCAGGCTGCAAGCCTGCCAACCCTCCTCCCTAACCCCTTAAGACGGCTAGTTAAAATTTTAAAAGTTTCCCTTCCTTCTAAATTTGGAATTTGGCCCATTTACTGCAGCATGCCACCTCTCGATCCCAAGATCCGCCATTAAGGAAAGCTTTTGATAAAATGCAGGGCCATTCCACAGACTGGGGAACCGCCTGGAGGGCCCATAAGTCTGCTGGTGAGGCAGGGCATAACATATACATCTTAGGCAAGACAGGGGCAGCTGGTTAGATGGAAAAATTGTAAAGATGGAAATACAATAAGAGACGGACTAAATGAGAATCAGGAAGTCCGCAATCGGCAACTCTCTCACAGCTGCCAACAGTTAGAGTCAAATAAACAAGTCACTGCTGCCACCAAAGTGACTTTATGTATAAAATCCCTGAATTCCCCTGCACTCACACTGCAGGGAAAAATCACATCCTCCCACTGCCCTCACACCACAGTGGGAGGTAGTCCAGTCTCGAGAGAAGTATAGGTCCATGGAAGTGGTGCAGATGACCCAGGCACCATCAATAGTGTCAATGAGTCCAAGATGGCAAAAACAATGAAAGCGGCGGTCACAGATGGAATGTCCAGAGTCCAAGAGTCCAAACAAGGTGCAGTGTCCAAAGCCAATCCCGCCACAGATCTGGGGCCACAAGCCATCCTTTCACGGGAAGGGCACCACCAACCGACTGCCCATAATCCCCAGCCAGGAAGGCCGCTTCTCAGTCCAGGCCATGGATGAGAACATGCCCCGAACTCTTAGATGTACAGGCCTCCCTCCCTTCCCAGATGTCCCACTCTCCCAGAGCTTCTGGGGAGAGTAAAATAAAGGGGTAGGGGCTCCCAGGGTGGTTCAGAAACCCATCCCCATAGCCACACCACCCAAGTCAGAGCCGGAAAGAGAGGGAGAAAGCCATTGGACCCACCAACAGCCCTTCACTGGGGACTCCCATACCTATATATAACTGCCTGTAGGCAGCCACAGCACCAAGTCCAGGCCGCCTCGCTGCCATCAACTCCCTTGGTGGGGAAAACCCCAGCGCCACAGTCAAGTCAGAGCTGATCCAGCCCGTTGAACCCAGCCACACTACACCCGCCAGCAGTCCAGAGCCACGACTAGTAGCGATGGTATTCGGTCCACAAGGTCGCACACTGGGACTCACAGCCACCAGGGCACAGGACACAGGGCCGGGGACAGCAGCCGGTCGCAAGGCAGAACAACAAACAACGCCCGACGAGCTCCAAAGAGCAAACAACGCCGCCGTTGCTGTTGCTGCTACCGCTGCCGCCGCTGGCGCGTTTGCTCGCTGACAAACCGCTGATAGAAAAGCCGCGGGGGAGAATCGATCATACACCGAGCCGGGCTGGCTCAAATTCCACCAAACGGCTCGTGGCACCCCCAGACGCCCCAGATGGCTCCAGGGACAAGGGGAGGCAGCGGGTATCCTCCCCAGAAAACCAGCTAAACCACCGAAATGCCCAGACGAGCCTCTCAACCCACAGACCGCCATCTTGGATTTTCTTTTCTTTTTTAGGGCATCACTAGCAACTAGCCACATAATAAGCATTTGTATTCCAAAACACTCTCAACTCTTCTTCAGTAGATGCTTAGTGTCATCTTACCTGAGGGGCCATCATCCAGTGCTATATCATTAATCATTTCACTAAAGTTATCTTCCACAACATCTTTCTGTGTCATTGCTACCCAACATAAGTGGTTGCTCATTTGTATGCTCACTTTACCTGGGATGAGCTTCCTGCTTTGAGTGACACTGCTTACAATATATACCAAGGGTCTTCAAACTTGGCAAGTTTAAGACTTGTGGACCTCAACTCCCAGAATTTCTGAGCCAATATGACTGGAGGAAAAATTCTGGAAGTTGAAGTCCACAAGTTTTAAACTTGCCAAGTTTGAAACTCTTGCTGTATGCTTCCATTCTTCTCCAATCATTCCTTCCAGGAACATAACACATTCAAACTTTGGCAAGAAATGTGGAAATTAGTTTTTCTGTAGCCAAAGAAAATTACAACCTTGTTGTAGATGGATATTGTACCTCTCATCTACTAATATTAAAGGATGAATATATTGTTTTTCTGATAACAATAAAATCTTACATATAATCTATTTTTTTTCTTTTAACAAAGTTCTTTTATAACCAAAAAAAGTTAATGTGTATTATCACTTTTTAACTAACCAGCATATAATAAAATAGAGGCATAGCTGGCTGTGATTCTAAAAAGATCCCATTTCTTGTCATAAATGATGAAATTCCATCACAGGTCATAGAAGGATTCTTTAGAGTGGCACAAAGAGGCAGATCTAAAGTTATTCTGAATCCAAACCATGATAGAAAATCACAATTCCTTTGAACTGTGAACAGAAACAAGTAAACAATATGACTTGCAAAAATGCAGTGTTAGGAGCAATTTATAATGATATCCTCACAACCATATTCTAAACCTAATAGCCCTGTTCACTGGTTGTGCCACCCCTGCCGGATTACATCACGATCTTTGTACCTGGCGCTGGGAGTCCTGCCGTGATGAGAGGGCGGTGGTTGGATGGTTTTTGTTTCTATCTAGTCACCCCCGGGATACCGTGAGAGGGTCCCCGGGTTGGACACTCCAAGAGGCGCTGTGGGACATTTGTCTGGACTTGATGGACTATCATCTGGCCTTCTTTTTTTCTATCACTCACTCCGCATTTGATGGACCATTATTATTATTATTATTATTATTATTATTATTATTATTATTATTATGTATTTAGACTTGTATGCTGCCCTTCTCCCTAAGGACTCAGGGCGGCGAACATTTTAAAAACCGGACAGATTACAATAAAAAATAATTAAATAACTACAAGCCTAAAAACAGTTAATTAAAATTTAAATAAAACGACTAAAATAACCCACCCCTAAAAATAACCCACTCCCGGGTCAGTCCAGACCGGCCTGATGAAATAGTCAGGTCTTCAGGTCTTGGCGAAGGAGCGGAGATCAGGGGCCAAACGGAGATCCACAGGGAGCTGATTCCACAGGGTGGGCGCCTCCAGAAAAGGCCCTAGCCCTGGGAACCGCCAGCCAACAATGTCTAACCGATGAAATCCCGAGGAGGCCCCTTCTGTGGGAGCGCACAGGGCGATCGGAGTGTGATGCTGGCAGGAGATGTTCCCGCAAGTACCCTGGACCCAAGCCATTTAGGGCTTTATAAGTCATTACTAGCACCTTGAACAACCCGGGAGGCAACTGGCAACCAGTGCAAGCCGTGCAGGAGGGTTGTAACATGGGAGTATTGGGACACCCCCATCATAGCCCGCACGGCTGCATTCTGCAGCAGCTGCAACCCCCAGGTGGTCTGCAAGGGCAGCCCCATGTAGAGAGCGTTGCAGTAGTCGATTCTGGAAGTGACGAGCGCATGAGTGACCGAAGGGCATCTCAGCTCAGATAAGGGCAGAGCTGGCGAACCAGCCGAACCTGGGCAAAAGCCCCCCTGGCCACAGCCCCCACCTGCTCCTCTAAACTGAGCTGTAGATCCAAGAGGACGCCCAGATTCCTCGACCTATCCACGGGGGGCAACACCTCTCCCCCATGACCAAAGATGGCACATCTGCTGAGAGCCGAGATGCCGGTAAGAACAGCCACTTGGTCTTGGCCGGGCTGGGCCGGAGCCTGTTACTCCCCATCCAGACCTGCACCACCTCCAGGCGCTGGGACATCACAGAGAGATTTGGTTTGTGGTGGAGATATAAAGCTGGGTATCATCTGCATATTGGTAATACCTCACCACAAAACCACGGATGATCTCGCCCAGCAGTTTCATGTAAATATTAAACAGGAGAGGTGAGAGAACTGACCCCTGCGGCACCCCACAAGTGAGGGGTTTCGGGGCCGATCTCTGCTCTCTTGTCAACACTGACTGTGAGCGGCCCGAAAGATAGGAGAGAATCACCGTAGAACGGTGCCCCCCACTCCCAACCCCTGAAGCTGTCGCAGAAGGATACCATGGTCGATGGCATCGAAAGCCGCTGAGAGATCTAAAAGGACCAGGACAGAGGAAAAACCCCTGTCCTGAGCCCGCCAGAGGCCATCCATCAGTGCGACCAATGCTGTCTCCGTGCTGTGTCCAGGCCTGAAGCCCGATTGGTACAGGTCTAGATAATCAGTTTCCTCCAGGAACAACGGAAGTTGCTGAACCACCACACTCTCAACAACCTTCGCTAAAGCTGAAGGTTGGAGACGATAGTTGTTTAAAATGGTTGGGTCCAGAGCAGGCTTCTTGAGGAGGGGTCTGACCACCGCCTCCTTCAAGGCAGCGGGAAAAAACCCCTCACTCAAAGAGGTGTTGACAACTACCTGGAGCCAACCGCATATAACCTCCCTGGAGGCATAAACCAACCAGGAAGGACACAGGTCCAATAAACACGTGGTGGAAGACAACCTCCGCATGATCCTTTCCACTTCATCAAGGGAGACAGGGTCAAACTCAACCCATATAGAATGATGGAGTGGCGACAAGACAGACTTGTTGCCACTCCATCATCCGCACCCTGCCAGTCCAAGCCGGCCCGAATCTGAGCGATCTTATCCACCAGATGTAAGCTAAATTCCTCTGCTCTGCCCCGCAGAGGGTGCCCCCTCTCCTCTCCTCCAGATGAAGGAGGGAGCGAGCAACCCTAAACAGGGCGGCAGGGCGATCATCAGCGGACGCTATCAGAGCGGAGAAGTAAGCACACCTCGCCGCTCTAATCACTTCCAGGTAAGTCCTAATATAGGCTCTTAGCTGGACACAGTCAGACTTGGAACGGCTAGTCCTCCACCTGCTCTCCAGGCATCTTCTCCGCCGCTTCATCCCCCGGAGCTCCTTGGAGTACCAAGGAGCCAACCGGGGTCTTCGGCAAGGAAGAGGCCGCAAGGGGACAACCTGGTCGAGGGCCGCCGAGGCCGCCTGCTGCCAGGTGGCCGCCAAGGTCTCGACTGGGCTGTGGTCGAGGGAGGGTGGCAAGAACCCCAGCGCTGTCTGAAACCTTTCAGCGTCCATCAGGCGCCTGGGGCAGAACCATTGTAGTGGCTCCTCATCCCAGCAGCGGGGGGCAGCTGATTGGAAGACCAGCTGCAGGAGATAGTGATCTGTCCATGATAGGGGTAGGGTAATCGGTGACCCACCCCCCAGTTCACTACACCACCGTCCCGAGACAAAAAGTCGAGTGTGTTCCCCCCCTCATGAGTGGGTCCCTGAATCACCTGGGTCAGGTCCATGGCTGCCATGAACTCTCGGGCCAATCCCGATGCCCCCCCCCATTATGATTTTATGGTTTTCAGGACTTATACAATTGCAGAGTTACAGGCCCTGGGGAAGGTCCCCTTGTCCCTGGTGTGGCCTGTCGGACTATCTAAGGCCTACCTTGATGACAGATCCTGGGATCCCGAGAGGTGGCACAGCGCAAAGGGGTTTTTTAATTTTTGTAAAAAGAGTTTTAAGCGTTCATTGATGAAATTTTTAATTAATTCATTTAAGGGGCTAGGGAGGGGGGTGGGAGGTGGGGACCAGGGGGAACTTGGGGGGCTTCCACCGGACCAATTTCACTTTCATTTCCAGTCCAGATCGGGTATGGGAGTACGGGGTTGGGGCGCTCCAGGACTCAGGGGAAGGGGTGGGGATTTTGATCTCCACGGTGACTGGGAATGGCAGGAGATGGAGGAACGGAGGGTCATATCGGAGTTCGGGAGTGCACCCTCGCTATCTTTGAGTGGTGGCCGGTTCTGACCCTCTGGTTCCTGCCCGTTGCCCTGGGGGTATGGGAGACCAGGCCCCTGAGCTCAGGTTGGTCTGTTTAAATGCTAGGACCATGGTGAACAAAGCTCCCCTCATCCACGAATTGATCGAGGAGGAAGTTGTGGACCTGGCTTGCATCACGGAGACCTGGTTGGGCCCAGAGGGAGGAGTCCCTCTGTCGGAGTTATTTCCACCAGGTTTCCATGTGCTGCACCAACCTCAGGCCCAGGGTAGGTGCGGGGGGGTGGCAGTTGTTATTAGGGAGTCCCTTTGCGGGAGGCCACTGTCCCTCAGGCCAGTGTGAGTCTCTCCTGAAGTTGGGCCCTGGTGGTCAGTTGGGCCTGTTGCTCACATACCTTTCTCCCAGCTGCATGACAACGACCCTGCCCAAGCTACTCGGCGTTCTATCGGGGGTGGCTGTTGAGTTCCCCAGACTTATTCTGGGGGATTTCAATCTGCCTTCTCTGGGTGGAGCGTTGGGGATGGATCAGGAGTTCATGGCTTCCATGATGGCCATGGACCTGACCCAACTAATTCAGGGTCCGACTCGGGGGGGGGCACACACACGACCTTGTTTTTATCTCTGGACAGTGGTATGATGCTTTGGGTGGGGGATCACCAACTATTCAACCCCTGTCATGGACCGATCATTACCTCCTCCAGCTGGCCTTCCAGTATGCCACCCCATGTAGCTGAGATGCAGAACCGACTAGGCGCCTGATGGACTCAGAAGGGTTCCAGATGGCGCTTGGGCTGATTCCTGCCTCCCTTGCCCACAGCCCGGTCGAGGCTCTGGTGGACTCCTGGCAAAGGGCTGTCTCAGAGGCTCTCAACCGCATTGTCCCTTTGCGGCCTCTGACCTGGTGCAGATCCCGGTTGGCTCCCTGGTTTTCCACGGAGCTCCGGGAGATGAAGTGCCAAAGGAGGGCTCAGATTGCAACTAAGAACCTTTACAAGGTCTTATCTTGCAGCAATGGAAGCAGCGAAGCATGCCTACTTCTCCGCTCTCATTGCGTCCGTAGATAATCGCCCAGCCACCCTGTTTAGGGTCACCCGTTCCCTCCTTAATCAGGGGATGAGGGAGGACCCTTTGCGGGGGCAGGCTGAGGAGTTTAGCCATCTGTCGGACAAGATCGCTCAGATTCGGGCCAGCCTGGACTCTGACTAGGTAGAGTCCAATGGGGGGGACGAGATGGGTCTTGTGGATACCATCTGGGAAGAGTTCGATCCTGTGACTCTGGAGGAAGTGGACAGGATCATGGGGAGACTGAGTGCTGCCATGTGTATATTGGACCCGTGTCCCTCCTGGCTGGTTTATGCTGCCCGGGAGGTTACACGAGGCTGGCTCCAAGCTTTGATTAACGCTTCCTTGAGTGAGGGATCTTCCCCCCGCCTTGAAGGAGGCGGTGGTGAGGCCCCTCCTCAAGAAGCCTGCCTTGGACCCAGCTGTTATGAACAACTTCTGTCCTGTCTCCAATCTTCGCTTTGTGGCAAAGGTTGTTGAGAGCGTGGTGGCCCGACAGCTCCCGGTGTTCCTGGAGGAAACTGATTATCTGGATCTGTATCAATTGGGTTTCAGGCCCAGGTACAGCATGAAGACAGCATTGGTCACACTGGTGGATGATCTCTGGTGGGCTCGGGATAAGGGTTATTCCTCGATCCTGGTCCTTTTAGACCTCTCAGCAGCTTTCGATACCATTGACCATGGTATCTTACTGCGACGCCTCGAGGAGTTGGGAGTGGGAGGCACTGTTTTACAGTGGTTCTCCTCCTACCTCTTGGGTCGTTCGCAGTCAGTGTTGGCAAGGGGACAGAGGTTGATCCCGAGGCCCCGCTTTTGTGGGGTGCCCCAGGGGTCGGTCCTCTCTCCCCTTTTGTTCAACATCTATATGAAACTGCTGGGTGAGATCATCTGTGGTTTTGGGGTGAGGTATCATCAGTATGCTGATGATACCCAGCTTTTTATCTCCACCCCAGACCAACCCAGTGATGCCCTCAACGTGATGTCCTGATGCCTGGAAGTGGTACGGGTCTGGATGGGGAGGAACAGGCTTCGACTCAACCCGGCCAATACTGAGTGGCTGTATGTACCGGCATCTCGGATTGCCCAGGATGTTCCACCTTTGGTTGTGGGGGGAGAGGTGTTACCCCCCGCAGAGACGTTCTGCAGCTTGGGTATCCTCCTGGATGCATGGCTCAGCTTAGAGGAGCAGGTGGGAGCCGTGGCCAGGGGGGCATTTGCTCAGGTTTGCCTGGTGCGCCAGCTGCGCCCCTATCTGGACTGAGATGCCTTACGTATGGTTACTCATGCACTTGTTACCTCCCATGTGGACTACTGCAATGCTCTCTACATGGGGCTGCCCTTGAGGACCACTCGGAGGTTTCAGCTGGTGCAGAATGTGGCCGCATGGGTTGTGATGGGAGTATCCCAATACTCCCATATTACACCCCTCCTGCATGAGCTGCATTGGTTACTGGTTGCCCTCCGGGTGAGATTCAAGGTGCTGGTAATTGCCTATAAAGCTCTACATGGTTTAGGGCCGGGGTATTTGCGGGGCCATCTACTGCTGGCAGCGATTTCCCAGTGCCCGGTGCGCTTCCACATACAGGGCCTCCTTAGGATGCCATCAGCCAGACAGTGTCAGCTGGTGGCCCCCAGGGGGAGAGCCTTCTCTGTGGGAATGCCCACCCTGTGGAACCAGCTGCCCTTGGAGCTGCGGTTGGCCCCTGACCTTCGATCCTTCCATCGCGACCTGAAGACAAGGCTCTTCCAGCAGGCCAACCTGGACTGAGGGGGGCGGTTTATTGGCTTTTACTGGTTTTATTGTTTGTTGTGAGCTTTTAAATTATTGTTGGGATTTAATATTTTTTAATAATTTTAATTTTTGTATTCTATGTTTTCTTATAGTTGTGAGCCACCCTGAGTCCTTCGGGAGATAGGGTGGCATATAAATCCCATCATAAATAAATAAATAAATAAATAAATAAATAAATAAATAAATAAATAAAACCTGGAAGTGCAGGTTTACATTTACATGAAGTCTTTGTTGCAGATGACTATATTACACCCATATACAATCAGTCTAGAGGTGGTATTCAGCAGGTTCTGACCAGTTTTGGAGAACCAGTAGCGGAAATTTTGAGTAGTTCGGAGAACCGGCAAATACCACCTCTGACTGGAGATTTTATAGTATCCTTCCCCTGCCATGCCCACCAAGCCACGCCAACAAAACCGGTAGTAAAAAAAAATTGAATCCCACCACTGAATCAGTCCCCCATGACATCATCAGTAGATCTTTAGTAGACCATCATTAGAGTTTCTCATGAATTCTACATCAAAATACATTGCTTGGATAAAATCATTTGAGAAGATTCTTTGAATAGCTGACTTAAATAATTCTACATAGCTTTTAACAGGACTGACCTTACCAAAAATAGCGTGCAGTTGACAAACCAATCTAATTGTAATTCACCAGAATAAATTCACAATAATGCAAATAGATTATTATTCCATATGAAACAGATTAAATTTCTGTTTCAGAATGTGTTATCTTTTTTTGATAAGCCATTATACAACTAGTTACTGCTTTCAAGCCAGACACCTTTCAGACGCTTAATATGGGGGTTGTGATTTATGCATTAATTTGATATATTGTTATAGGACAAGGTTAGGGTTGTGTGTCACATACACATTTTGTGACTATACTAAACTATCTGGATGATTCCAGAATGCAGAAATGGGAGGCAATAATGCTTTAAACCAAGAACAGGCATATTGTAATAATCAGTCCTAAGATAAGACCACAAAATTATTCCAAAACATCTCAATGCTTGTTGACTGTGTTTACCATCAGTGAAATATTCCTCAGACAGGACACTAACAAGGGTAATTTCTTTATCTAGTTCTCGTTAGACAACTAGAACTATTCCCAATATAATTCTGTTGCAACTGCAAATAACCTTACTGCCTCTAGATGCATCATAAGTTTTACTCACAAATTTCATTTTAAAGTTTTGACTTTTGATAGCCTATAGTTTGGAAAGAGACAACTTTATTCATTTGTGTTATAAATCACATATATTGTGATTTTTTTTATTCCATCTAAGGTAACTCCTTATTGTAGGCTCCCCTCTACTCCATTAATCCCTGCCCATTATTGAATTCTTGATCTTCCTTTCTTTTCCTTCCCTAGTTAGCTTTATTTAAAAAGCTAAACATTCTTATACATTATGAACATTGTTCATATAACAGTTGTCTTGACATTTTTATCATTTTGCTTACCTTATTTTATTTGCTGGACAGATAAAAATTATTCAGAAGAAAAAATAAATAGAACCCTGTCCAACTTGACTGTTGAGTTTTGCTCTGAGAATTAAAATATCCTTTTCAGTCACTTTTCATTGTTTTATTAGAAGTGATTTGGTGCAACAATGGAAAGAATGGTTATCATGTATATATTTTTATCCCTTTTTTCTCTTTTTAACCCACATATGATCTTTCATTTATAATATGCTGATATAGTATCTTTAACCTTCGAGACAGACATATTGAAAACTACAAAAAAGCTTTGTTAAAAATGAAAAAAGTATAGACAAAGAGATTTTATATTCTTTTTATCTGAAAAGTAATATCTTCATTCTTTAATACAGTTGATAAGAGAAAAAAGTCCTTTTTGGTACAATATCCATTAAAAAACCCACAGGGTTATACTTTTCTTTGGCTACAGAAAAGCTAATTTCCCCTTTTCTTACCAAAGCTTGGTATTACCACTTTTTCCTGAAATAGAGGTTTCTTAATAATTACCTGCTTCTTGCTTCCTTTAAAAAAGTAAAGTCTTATTTAAAAGAAAAAAAAGGACATGGTAGGATAATTTCCATCAAAAGTGATTTCTCTTTCTCTTTTATTAAATAGCTAATGTTGTTCACTTTAAGTTGTGGGATTCCACCCCCCATCAACTTCTGTTTCAAAAATGTTTCTGTATATTCCATGTAAAGCTGGAATATGGGAAAAATATATGCAAAATTACCAGACAAAAAGACCAAACTTTATTTATTAAAGTCGTCTTAGAAGAATTTCCAGTAAAGATTTTGTTTTGCATAATCTTCGAAATCTTTCAGACTATGCTTATTACCCTCTTTCTTATATTCAGTATTGGTTGATAGATTATGCTTGCTCATGAAGATGGTTTTATCTAAGCTTTGTTAATGCTTTCTGCTTTGTTGCTTGCTATATTTACAACCTTTTGCTTTCAACAGCATTTAAGGAGAACTATGAGAATTTGCAAAAAGAAAGAACATTACCAGTCAGTATACTCTGTAGCTCTAGCTATGAAATAAATTTAGAATAATTTAGTGCTAGAACTGAGATTATAGTTGGACTGGAACCTCCACTGTTGTGGTAAATAAATGTAGCTCTTTCAATAATCCTCCTTTCTCTGCAGCCAGCACATTTTCAAAGAAGTTATTCATGAGAAGTCATAAGTGTGATTGATATGATTAAGTAGAATTTGGGTACAAACTTCCATTTGGCTTTTCCCTCACAATACTTATTAATACATAAGAGCTGTTCACTTTATTTTTCCCTTTTATTTCTCTAGAATTTAGTACAGATATTTATGTGTGATAATTGTGTACAATCTATTTTTATAGGAGCCCTGATGGTGCATAGGAGCCCTGGTAGTGTAGTGGTTAGAATGCAGTTATCCAGGCTAATTTTGCCCACAGCCCTGCGGGGCTTTCCAATCTTCTTAAGGACAATAAAATAAGGACCCAAATTGTTGGAGGCAATATGCTTATACTGTAAACCACTCAGAAAGTGCTGCAAAGTACTATGGAGCAATAAGTCTAAGTGCTATTGCTATTAGGAGCAAAGATCTAGAAGTCAGAACACTATCCCTCAACCTTAGCAAAGTAATAGTGTCATGAAAAAATGCTGCAAAGCAGCAACAGCAGTTCTCTGTTCTGCCTGGGACTCGTAGTTCATCCTTTCTACCATATATTCCCTAACTAATTTACTGCCTCAAATGCAGCAGAAGGCATCATCTATTTTCCTATAGGAAGAATATACTGTCCTTTTGTGTCAAATATTAAAATGTTTTGTGGTTTTAGAAATGTAGAAAACAATTCAGAGATAAAAGAAATTACTATATACCAATAATAAATTTTCCTCTGGATTGTATGCAGGTTGTATGAAGTTCATTGGGTTGTACATAAATGTTGTATTATGTAAGGAATTCAGTCTGTAAATTACTGCTTTTAAATTTGGCTTATTTGAAAAACTTACTGGTTCTTTTTATTAGGCTTGCGGCTTGTAATGCAAGTTAAACATTTTGCTGCTGTTCATTAAAGCAGCCCCTCTTTTTTCAAGTATGAAGCATGAAAAAAAAATCATTCCTAATACTTTAGCAGTTAATGCAACCCTGAAAGCATTTGGACCTTTTATAAGACTAGATTGAAACTTGTAAAAAAGAAAGGCTGCTCTTTGAATAATAGAAAATTCTTGCATTATTTTGAGACCTAAAGTATGTTATTCACATTGTTTTTGAAGTGTGTATGGCTCTAATATTTAAATAATTGAACTGTTCACTTAAGCATAGAATTAATAATTTTTCTTTAAAAAAATAATATTTTTAATAAAAGGATAAAATGAAACAAAAAAAATTACTTCCTGGATTCGGTTTAATGGTTTATTTCAAATTAAGCATAATCTGGAATAGAAGTCACCAGTGTGGAGCCTGTGGGTCACTTGTTGCCTTCCAAGTGATGTTTTTGCAGTCAATAACTATATTTTTTCACACTAAGAACACTGTCCAACATGGCGAGGGTGCTGAGTACTACATAGATGCATAGGGTGGGCCATGGCAAGCACTTCAGGAAGAGGAATGACTAGGGAATAGCAGCATCCCAATTCACCTTAGGATATTGGTCCACCCCAGTGACTCCCCACTTCTTCCTTAGGATGGAAGTCAGTTGGGTGAGCTTGGGCCAGTCACATTCTCAGCCTAACTCACCTCACATGTTCATTGTCTTGACTTACTTATAAAGTAGTAAAGGCTAGATTTTTTTAAAAACCTAATAAATACAATTATTCTATTCAGTTAAACAGTGTAAGACATAATAGATTTAAAACAGTTCACCAACACTGTTGATTTCTTACCTTTTCTATATCTTCTCATTAAGATAAATTTTGAAGTTATTTCAAATAGTAACATGGAAATATAGAATAAAAACCATATATAAGAACAATGAGTACAAATTGGTGTCTGGGATGCAGAAAAAGTGGATATGAAGATTGCCTTACATCATTGCAGGTTCTTGTTTCTATTAAAGATGATTAAAGATGCAAATAAGGTAATCCTTGGGACTGTTTCTGAGCAGTTTAGAAATAACATTGTCTTAACATACTGGATTATCCTAATTTAAGGCAACTACTTGAGAGCTGTTAGAAGTTGAAAAGTGTTTTTATCTGTTATTTCCCATACGTGGACAATTAGGGCAATTCAATGTTTACAACCTTCAGTTCATTTCCAGTTTATAACTCTCAGTTTTAAGAAAGACAATTTTGTCTTTTCAAAGGCACAATGATATCTACTGTATATTGATGAAACAAGTCATTGTCCTGTTGCAGTATGAAGCATGAATTGGCAGATATCTCCGATTCAGAATATACTGTTTTTGTCGTACTCTCAGTTTTTTTTCCTATTCTACTATTTCCCTGCTGTTTTAATTTTTTTATGCAACGAATTTAATGTTTTTTGTTATTTTTTTAAATTTTATGTTTTAATATTTTGATGTTGATTTTCTATGATTATTTTACTAACTATTATGAAACTTCTTTGGAAGACAATCTCCTACTTTTAAGGCTATTTTATTAAAAATTTAATTTTTTACTTAAATGTACCAATATAAGGGGGTGGGGAGAAAATAATGTACTAGCAGCATAGCTTTGAATAGCAGTTACAAAGAAAAGAATATAGATTACTATTTTTTTTCTCAAGATGATGTACAAACTCTCAGTTTGAAGGCCAATATAATGGGAAGTGTGCCTTGCTTACTATTCATGTATATGATCAAGGCTAGACATAGTGATAGACAACTGTGTGCATTTCAGCCATCTAGTTCAAAGAGGTGCCAAGCAGTTCTCAGAGGCTTAGTTTTGCTGAACTAACTGAATTGCAGAATGGACATAACATTTGTAATAATTGAATGTGAGATTTAGTTGTCTAGGATCAGGCAAATGTGTATAACTATCTTTCATTTCCCCCCACTATACTGTATTTTATGTAAGTATAGTCTACAGTATTAAAACCCAATTCATTCCTTTAAAGTGTGCTGCTTTTTCAAATTCTAGTTTAATTTCTTCACAAAAATCATTCAAACATTATTATTTTGAGGCAATGTAGTTAAGGACATTCTGCTGTTCAGAATATTGCCATTTAGTAGACAATAGATCACATGTACATTTTTAAATGTGCGCAGCTTTAACAAGCTATATCACTAGAAACTATGACCAGAAGATCAGGAAATGTAGCACAACTCAAGTCTTTAGTAATATATATATTGTATATGAAGGGAATCTGAATACTTTCTGACTGCATTGTGTATATACATGCAGTGTGTATAAATAAATAATTTTTTGTATAATATATGATGAACATTTATTAAACATATATCCCAATTTAGTCCCAGCAAACCTGGGATATCTTTTGTTGATTTTTTTGGGTGTGGAGGGGGTGGGGGTGGCAGAATTTGACAGAGACACCTCTTTTTAAATTAGGAGTATCTCTGGTAACTTTTTTCAAGTCATACAAATATATCTACTGTACTTACTAATAAAACACTAGGACATCAACAGTTCTTCTATTGGTATGAGTGATGACGAAAGTGTACATCTGTTTTTACTTTGGGAAAGTTTACTTCTCAATCTTTATTTACTCCTTTCAAGCTCTGGTTTGGCTATATTTATGATATTTAAATAGAACAATGTATTGTATCATATAATAGTTCATATCAAGAATCTGATCCATTAATTTGGCTGCAAGGTACCCAGCTTTAGGACGAATGTCTTCATCTTAACTGCTACTTTTATCAGAACATTTTAAACTAATTTTGTTTATATCAAATAAGCCTCACAAATTTCTGAGCAGCATTGTTCAATGGTTTCATAATGAAACTAGATGCTTTGTCTTTTAATATATGCCAGCATGGAACAAAGACAGAGAAAAGATAAAGATGTGCTGAGATAAATCCAAAATAATAGATTTCTTTAACAATACAGTTGACTCTAGCAGGCACTCAAAGTGAACTCCAAAAGGTAGATAAGAAGTGTGACAGTTTAAAAGTCATCATTCCTATATACTTTAGTTATGTTTCTTTATGTTGATACTTTCCATTATTACCTTGGCTATGTTATATTGGTGTTACTTTCATTTAGTGCTTCTATTTTAAAAAAAACTTTCCTGTGTATGATTTGTGAACTGTCATGAATCCCAGGAAAATTTCCTTTATAGTATATAGAAATATTCTTTTCATCTTCATGACTGCCATCATAAGTGATTTGCATTGGAAGTCCAATCTAGGTCCAATAACATGTTTTTCAAGTTATTTACTAAGACAGTACTTCATTGGCCATAAGGATTTCTCTGGTTTTACCACAATGTTATAATGACATTCCTTTGAATATACCTGCCAAAATGTTCCCACGTGAGCCCATCCAATTTGTCAGTTTATTGGGAATAAAAAATGAGTTCTCTGTGAACAACTTTTTTCCAGCTCTCCAGATCACCATATTGTGCCATCAAGCAGAATGTTTAGCTTATATATTTTTGAAGTTTTTTTTCCAGCTGTGCAGTTGTCTGGTATCAATCTGAATTAAGTTTTCAGCTTCTTTCACTGTAAAGTGAAGTTTTGGTTGCTTTTTCATGGTGTTTCAGAATCTCATTCGAGTGTTTTCAATTGCTGATTCAGACATTTCCTAATTCAAGGGCCTACTTGAAATATTTTGTAATGGAAATTACTCACCAAATTAAATGTTAAGTATTTGAACATGAATAAATGAGTCCGTGCCTTTTTTACTTTTCACTGTCCCCCTCCCACAAAACAGATTTGAACAATTATTTTTGCTCTTATCTACAGCAAAAGCCATGTCATGGTTTCACTTAACCTCTTAAAAACAACTATAATAACATTGAGGAGGAGATTCAAAAACACTAATTGGTAGGCTTAATATAGAACGTGATTGTACTGCAAGTATACAACAGTTTTGTGTGTTGTTTTTAGTTGTTAATGAAGGTAGGCTACTTAATTGAATAGAAATCCACAATGTTAGTGGGTTTTAACATTTTAACAACTTTCATAACAAAATCAATATCTGCAGAACTGTCTGGTTTCTCGAACTATTACCACCGTCAGTTTCTTCATGAAAAAAGAAGGAGAAGAAAACAAATTAGGGAAGGAAGCTCTGTATTTTAGATGTACCTGAACTCCAAATATTCTTGGTCCAATCAGTCAGGTAATCAAAAGGATTTGATCTTTTGTTGGAATTAGTAATCAGAATATATCAAGAAGGAGAAGGAAAACAAAGCAAATACAACAACACTAGTGGTGTAGTAAAGATGGAAGACAATTTTCCTGTGATCCTTCAAACCTGGCAGCATCACTGAGTACCAGACTTGCATAATATGTTTGGAAAAGTATAGATATTATTATAATGCTTTTGAAGAAATGTTATTTATGAAATCAAATGCAGACAAAGTCTTAACATCTCTTTAGTTCCTGGAATCAATAGAAGCCAAAAATAAACAGAACAATTGTCAAAAGTAAGTTGTAAGTTATAGAGGGAATAAGCTAAATTGCTCAGGTAGTTCACTAGTAAACTGTATGTAGAAATTGTATGTGAATTGCTTTCAATTAATTACATTGTTTTTCAAACAAATTTATTATTAGAATCCAGAATGTTCACATTGGAAGAATATCTTGCAAAAACCTCAGTGGACTTCCTGCAATTCAGGAAAATGAGGTTGGGACAAATTGTGTTTTATCTGATTTTACAGCTAAGCAATTCTTTATCTGAACCATCTTTCTTTTACCTGATTCCTACTTCTTGCAATCCTTTTAAAATATGCAAAACATGTTTGACATTTGTAATAGTGGACTTATGAGGAATATTTATGATGTCCAATTTTTTAAAAATCAGCTGAAATAAAGGAATGCATCTTCTTTAATCCATTGTCAACCTCTGGAACTCATTTTCAAATTCAATAAAACCATACTGATGGGATTCTGTGCTAATTTATCAAGCTGGATATTTTTTTATATGTGAAAGCAACATTATTTGTTTTGTAAAACAACATAGAGTGCTAGTTACTGTCATATTCTCAAGAAAAAACTGCTCTTCTCAGACAAGTAGCTAAAATAATTCAAAATAATATAGAAGGATTATTGAAGTGAGCGAGTACATGTATTCATGAAAGGTGTGATTCTCTAGTGTACACGACACCAAGATGCTACACATCTGGTCAATTTTCATTTCAGTGACATGGAAGAAAGCATAACTTGTGGGCTGCATTGATTTTACTTTTGTCAGCAAGGAAAGTTTCATGATGTGTTCTTTGCATCATTGCTCAAGTATGTACAGAAGCACCCATAGTAGAAGCTTTTAAGAAAATCAAAGATGTCAGTATCTAGTGCAACAGAAACTACCTGCAATAACTTTTATCTGACAATGTTCTCACGAACATAGTCTCAGAATTGCCCCCAGAGCAGAAAAGTGATCCCATGGTATAAGAATCTATCTGTTAGATATACTGAATTTTTGTTAACAATTGGGATTTAGTGGAGAAGGCAATGATGTTTTCACATGTTTCCATTAACCTTAAAATTGGATACAAATTAAGGCCAGATCACTATGGCATCTTGAATATGCATATTCATTGGTATAGCTGACTGCTATTAAACTAACTTGTGATACAGATTAAACTGAATGAATTTATCACTTGCAAGTTGACCCAAAAAATCCCTTCCTAAAACATACTAATACGTATTTTCTCTTTGTGTATCTCCTATTTACAGTGTTCTATCTTACTAACTGTTGCAAGTTAGAGTTAGGAAGAAATGAAGGAAATAGTAACCTTCAAAAAATCAGTTCTCATTTACTAACTTTAACAAGAAAACATCATTACATGAATATAATTTTCCCCACACAAATTGGTTATTCCAATATATATTCTGGTCTATTAACCTGGCACTATTTATAGGAATAGTTTAGTTTATAAGAAATAACCAGTTTTTTCTCAGACCTGGCTTTCTTATTTTTTTTCTTTCTAACCTTTTGCTAAAAAAATGTGGGCTGAAAATGTTATTGCAAAATTCCTTCTGGGTGGGGTCACATATCTCTTGAAGGAGAAAATCTGTATGGCCTGGTTGAGTGGCAGGAGGAGGTCATGAATAGGAAGTCTATTACAGCATATTCTACATCAGGCTGCTCTTGAAAACATCTCTGAAACTCGGTTCAAAATTCCTTTAAGAAGAATTGGGTTAAATACTGTTGTAGCATTTGTGCTTGGGAGATTGGCAACCAATAGGTAGCTAGATCCAATTCAAGGTTCTAGTTTTAACCTTAAATCGATATGACTTGGGACACTTGGACCTGTAAGAAATATTTATTAATAAGGACCTTCTTCATTCACTGGAAGATAGAATGCCCAAGGTGTTAAGCACCAGTTTATGAAAAGGATAGGCTTGATGTAGTGAACTGAAATATTTCTGTGAGTGATGAGATGGGGTACTTTTGTTGTTTTAAAGATAGAAACACTAAAAATAATGTTTTCATTTGCATTTTAGGATTGCTGGTTTTCTTTTTAGACCTTTCCTTCAGACTTTTCCTTATTAAGGTGTTATGTGGCTTAACTATTTTTTAAATCATTTTAAAGCTTCTTGTAGTACAGTTTTCCTAACCATTATATCCTTTATTGTTTTCATTTCACATTTGCTTGGTTTTTTTTACTATGTTGCTGATGATTGATTGATGATATTTCTTCAGTACCCAAAGGCAATTCCCCCTTCATTTTCCCTTTCCTACCCCTGCCTCCAATTAGAAAAGATAGGCTGATAGAGAGGGAGAGAGAGTGCCTGATCCCAATTTTTGCTTTAAAAATGTTGCTATGAAGTAGACAATTGGCTTGTGGTTATGTTTTTTTAAACAAGGGGTTAAAAAAAACATTTTTATACTTATAAATTATAGCTTTTGATACATAAAATCTTAGTAATACCTCATCTGGAATACTATATCCAGTTTTGGTCATCCCATTAAAAAAAGATGTTGAGATTTTGGAAAAAGGGCAGAGAAGAGCAACTAAGATGATTAAGGGCTGAAGACTGAAACATATGAAGAGCAATGGCAGGAATTGGGTATGGCTAGTTGACAGAAAAGAAGGACTAGGATGATATTCCAGTATTTGAGGAGCTGCCAGAAAGACAAAAGGGTCAACTTATTTTTCAAAGCACCAGAAGGCAAGAAAAGAAACAATGGATGGAAACTAATCAAGGAGAGAAACAACCTGGAATTAAGACAAAACTTCCCAACAGTGAGAAAATTAACTAGTGGAACAGCTTGCCTTCAGAAGTTATAGATAGTTCATCACTGGAGGTCTTTAAGAAGAGATTGGACAGTCACTTCATGGAAATGGTACAGGAGCTCCTGTTTGAGCAGGCGATTGGACTAGAAGACCTTCAAGGTCCCTTCCAGCTCTACTCTTGATTAAATTGAATTAATAGAATTCTTTATTGGCCAAGTGTGATTGGACACACAAGGAATTTGTCTTGGTGCAAATGCTCTCAGTGTACATAAAAGAAAAGATACATTCATCAATAGTCAAGAATCAACAGGTACAACACTTAATAATAGTCATAGGGTACAATAAGCAACCAAATCATATTAGGAAACAGTCAATATAAATCGTAAGGATACAAGTGACAAAGTTACAGTCATAGAGTCACAAGTGGAGGGTGATAAGGAGTTATAAGAAGTTTAATAGTAATAGTACTGCAGACTTTGTAAACAGTTGGACAGTATTGAGGGAATTATTTGTTTAGCAGAGTGTTGGCATTTGGGTGAAAAAACTGTGCTTGTGTCTAGTTGTTCTGGTGTGCAGTGCTCTATAGTGTCATTTTGAGGGGAAGAGTTGAAACAGTTTATGACTGGGATGTGAGGGGTCTGTAAATATTTTCACAGCCCTCTTTTTGACTCGTGCAGTATACAGGTTCTTGATTGAAGGCAGGTTGGTAGTAATTGTTTTTTCCGCAGTCCTAATTACTCTCTGGAGTCTGTGTGTTGTTGGGTTACAGAACCAAACCAGACAGTTATAGAGGTGCAGATGACAGACTCAATAATTCCTCTGTAGAACTGTATCAGCAGCTCCTTGGGTAGTTTGAGCTTTCTGAGTTGGCGCAGAAAGAACATTCTTCACTGTGCTTTTTTGATGACATTTTTGATGTTAGGTGTCCATTTTAGGTCATGTGATAGGATAGAACCTAGAAATTTGAAGATCTCTACTGTTGATACTGTGTTGCCTAGTATTTTAAGAGGTGGTAGTATGGGAGGGTTTCTCCTAAAGTCTACCCCAATTTTTACAGTTTTGAATGTGTTCAGTTGCAGATTGTTCTGGTTACACCACAAGGCAAGTTGTGCAACCTTCTGTCTGTATGCAGATTCGTCGTTGTCTCGAATGAGACCAATCTCTGTTGTATCATCTGCAAACTTCAGTATTTTAATAGATGGATCGTTTGAGATGCAGTCATTGGTACTGTTGAAAGAAATATCCTTCTGGGTTCAGTTCCAAGTGGGGAAAAAGACACTGGAAACATGGAGGCTGCTTGGAAAGTTTAATGGTGAACAGGACCACATGGTCTGGAGCTCCAGAGAAAGATGATCACATACTTGAAGGAGATCAAGAAAAAAAGGGCTGAGGTGCTGAGAGTATCTGGGTTTTATAACCTTTGTTGGGATTTGAATTGAAGCTTGTTTCTAATTGGTTGTCAGACTCCCATGAGGGGCAACTCTGTAGGCTGTCCTGAGTTCCAAGCTTGGTTGACCCCGCTGGATGATCTATGCCCTTAAAAGGGCTTTTGGCAATTGCTATAGCTTTACCTGGAGACCTTTCTTATGTAAAGTATTCTGGCTCAGGCCTTAATGGCCCACCCATTAACAAAGGTGGGGTGAGATTCTGCTTCTGGGGTTCTACTCTTTTTTAGAAGAAATATTCTGCCTTTTAAATATCTACCAGAATACTTCATTTTTCTAGGAGAGTTGGGTGCCAACTTCCTACAATCCTCATTTTTTTTTTTTTCAAAACACGTGAGAGTTTTGAAAAGATTAAAAGGTGATCAGATCAGGGAGACTTGATGGGTGCTTTTAATTTTTTCTGATGCAAAGGAAAGCATTGGAAAAAAAAAGCAACAGAAAAGGATTCCTTCAGTGGCTCCCAAAGCTTTCAAAGTCTGGGAAAACTCCTGGTTTTTTTTTTTCAAAACAGTATCCAATTTTTTCATGCCAATTAATTTTCAGGTGTTTTGATGTACTTTTGTGAGCTTACAGTCAGGTTATAAGCACAAGCCTCTACACAGCCTTTAAATTACAGGCTGCCCATTTCCAAGGTTATGGTTACTACCTGCCTAGCTCTTAGTTTCCAGGGTTTGTGAGGCCAAATTGAGATTAGCCAGTGTGCAATCCAGGCTATTTAGTATTTTTAAAGTTACACAATGAGCCCTGGGACTTGTACTCATGAGGCCCCCAGTGCAACATATCTTGCTTTACTGGACAACTGGGCAGCATCATTTGTGAGTCACAGTCAGGACTTGGGGTTTGGAGATCTCTTTTCTGCTATCTCTTCAGAAATTGCCTGAGGAGAGGTGCCCCTCCCCATGGAATAGAAAGGAGTTTTGCTTGGGCCTTAGTGCCTCAGAGCAGCAAAATAAAAACAAAACAAAAAAAAAACATTTTCTTTTTAAAAAGAAGCAAGGGACAGCTTTGTGTGGAAGCAGGTGAAAAAGATAACCTATCTAATTCTAAATGGGTGTCTCTGTGTATGTGCCTGTGTATGCAGCTAGGTTTACAATACAGATAATACAAACATGCTGGACAATTTCCCTCCCACCAGACAGAAGTATAAGGTGTTCAGAACTTGCTGGGCCAGCTACTCAAATACAATCATGGGTACATCAAATTGGTTACAATATAAATGATACAAGAAAGAAAACATTACAATGGGTTTCACATTACAATGAATTTTCAGTTACAATGAATTTCCACCCTCCCCCCATAGTCTTTCTAACTGTCTTCTGGGGATTGAAAAGAGTCTTTTAGTCTTTTACTGGTCCATCTCAGGATCCTTTCCTTCATGTCTCTGGATGGCATAGGCTTGGCCTGGTGGTATGGGTGGTCAGTCAGGCTTGGGAAGGTCTGCCCCACTCTGGTTTGTTGTAATGACCTTCAGTGGAGGCTGGATCCAAACCCAGTTACTGGTTCCAATGGATAGAATGTCTCTAGGGAGTAGCATCTGCTTCCACATGTGGCAGGGCTGAAAGACAAAGAACAAGGGGTCCCTTCCCCTTTGCTGGTAATTCTACCAGGAAAGGCATTATAAAAGGATTAGAGAGGGGTTTGGAGATGGCTTGCAGGTATGGTTTCAGGAGAAAGAAAAATAACACATCAGTATTGCAGTTACTAAACAGATAAATCAGTTTCAACAAAGTGGAGACACAGCAGATGAGAAAGGAAAAACTGGATTCAAATGCTTCAGGAAAAGGATGAACAGGTAAAATCATTTAAACACATAGTAAATGCAAGGATGAAACTTTTCTTGTAATGAACTTAGAACATTCGTTAATAACCTAGGGTTTTTCTTAAAAGCACAGAGAGGAGAGAAAATTTAACTCTGTTCCTCATCCAGTCTGATTGGCCAGATCAGACTGGGAGAAGACAATCTCGGTGTTTTTAATTCTTAACAATTTAAAATTAATATCGAAGGATCAGAGACACTTAACAGTTGCAACAGTTACCTCTAGGACACACAAAGTCTTAGACACACACATGTCTGGCACACATACCCACACACAAAGACACAGAGGAAAACAAAACTCTGAGGTTTACACACACACACTGATCATTCCCACAATAAATCTCTCAGTTAAATTGGGGAAGGCATAAATCTTAAGGAACAAACCATGGTAGCATAGAAGATAGAGAAAGAGACACAGAAAGAAAAATTTAAAAATCCCATGTGATCCTGTTTTTATATTTTGCCCTTTTAAGTACCTTTATTTAGCACATTGGTCTTCCTGTATCCCTCAGCAAAGCCCATTCCCTATCTATACATTTTGGTTTTTCTTGCTCATGCCAGCTAGGGTCGGCATCTGCCGCTCATCCCAAGCCTCCAATAGCTCTCCCAGGGTTCCATTCCATTCAGGACCCTCGAACTACTGCTCCCATGTTTCCCCGTCCGATGTGGGGTTTCACACTTTGGCTTAGTCGGGTCAGCGACCAGTTTCAGACACAAGAACTTCAAGAGCAAGAAAAAGAAAAAGGTGTCTGAGGGAGACTTTGGTCGTTGCACCTTATGCAACGAAATGAGACATTAAAAACTCTCTCTATTCTACAGAATATTTCACAAAGTATGCAGCTCCCCCTTTTTAAAAACCACGAGAGACTCTCTCTCTCTCTCTCTCTTTTAAGCCAAGGTTTCGGACTGGGGGTATGCTGCCTGTGCAGACTTCTTTCCTCCCCAAAAACAGCCCGTGAGACTCTCTGCCCCCGCAGATAAGTACTGGTACTCCGTGCCTCTTTCCTTCAGGCCCACGTTTAGCGGATTTGGAAGAGCTCAAATCTGGAAAACTTGCTTTTCTGTAAGCAAGTACTGGTACTCGATTTAGCATCCAAATTACAACTACTTAAACCCCTGGGGTTTGCTTTTGAGGGATACACTGGACAAAAACCAAATTTTTCTTCCCTCCCTTCAATCATAACCAGCTCGGCTTTCCTCTTATATACAGGTCTCACATTCTGATGACCTCTCCTTGCTTTTCCTGTCCTGATGGTCATGGCTCTGTAGAGCTAGCAACAGACAAGAGGGAGGCTGCTAGAGCCAAACAAAGGAATGAGATCCAGCTGCTGTCCAAGGGTGTAGCCACACACACACACACACACTCTTCCTCCTTCTCTAACAAAAGGTCCTGTGCTCTGAAACTGTTAAACATTCTTTTTCTTTTCAGACAGGAACTTTTTAAATTGAGAATAATAAAACCCTCAAAATGACTCTATAGAGCACTCCACACTAGAACAAGTAGACACAAGGAGTTTTTCCCAGGCGCCATCAATCTGCTAAACAAATAATTTCCTCAACACCGCTCCAACCATTTACAAAGTCTGCACTACTATTACTATTATTAATCTTCTCATCACTCCCATCACCATCCCTCCCACTTGTGACTGTATGTTGTAACTTTGTAAACTTGTATCCTTCGATTTACATTCACTGCTTCCTAGTATGATTTGATTGCTTATTGTTCTATGACTATCATTAAGTGTTGTACCATATGATTCTTGATTCTTAATGAATGTATCTTTCTTTTTGTATGACTGAGAGCATATGCAAAAGACAACACTTCCAAGTCAAATCACGCTTGGCCAATAAAGAGTTATATCTAGGGGGAGATTGTGCTAAGACAAATATATCATTTTACATATAATAACTTAGCCCAGAATTGTGTATGCACAGTACTGGAAACAGGATAATATACCATCTGAGGGGACAGTGATAAGAAAGATTTTGAACTCATGGAGATGGACAGGCTGACATTAGAGTTAAAAGAAAGATGTGAAATCAGTATTGTTGGGAAATATTTAATAAAAGGTATTTAAAAATGGCCAAGGATTAGAATGCAAAAATAAAGATGAAGAAAGAACTTTATACTACCAAAATGAGAATAAAAATGATAATTCAAGATTGTTATGAAAAGCTATGAGCAAGAAAAGTTTCAGAAGAGAATTAAACAATATTTGGAAAAAGGAATTACCTAAAGTACCAGAAAAGGTAAAACTATGTTAAATGAATGAATATCAATGATGGAATTATCAGAAGTGATCAAGAGACAACAGAATAATAAAACACCAGGACCAGTTGGGTTGCAGGCAGAATTTTACAAATGGTTACAAGATACTTTAGGCCCATCAATGTTAGAAGTCCATAATGAAGTGATTGATTGATAAAGGTACCAAATTCGTGGATGAAAGCAAATATTACTTTGATTCCAAAAGATTCAGATTTAATGCAGATAAAAACTATAGGCTCATATCTTGACTGAACACTGACATA